>PVIA01003858.1:0-154946 GCA_004024845.1 Tonatia bakeri | reverse complement strand
CACAGTTCAAAACACTGGTGATCAGGAAGCTCACAGAATTGGTTGATTTTGGTCACAAATTAGATGAACAAATGCAGGCTACAATAAGAGAAATGAAGGAAAATGCACAGGGAATCAATAGTGATGGGAAGGAAACTGGGACTCAAAACAATAGAGTGGACCAGAAGGAAGAAAGAAACAACCAAACAGGAAAGAATGGGGAAATAAGAATTCAAAAAAATGAGGAGAAGCTTAGGAACCTCTAGGACATCTTTAAACGTTCCAACATCCAAATTATAGGTTTACCAGAAGGGGAAGAGGAAGAGCGAGATATTGAAAACTTATTTAAAAACATAATGAAGGAGAACTTCCCCAATCCGGCAAAGGAAATAGACTTCCAGGAAGTCCAGGAAGCTCAGAGAGTCCCAAAGAAATTGGACTCAAGAAGGAACACACCAAGGCACATCATAATTACATTAGTCAAGGTAAAAATGAAGGAGAGAATCCTAGAAGCAGCAAGAGATAAGGGGACAGTAACCTACAAAGGAGTTCCCATCAGGCTATCAGCTGATTTCTCAAAAGAGACCTTACAGGCAAGAAGGGGCTGGAAAGAAGTATTCCAAGTCATGAAAGACAAGGACCTACATCCCAGATTGCTCTATCCAGCAAAACTTTCATTTAGAATGGAAGGGCAGATAAAGTGCTTCTCAGATAAGGCCAAGTTAAAGGAGTTCATCATCACCAAGCCCTTATTTTATGAAGTGTTAAAGGGACTTATCTAAGAAGATAAAAAAAATTATGGTAAAATGACAGCAAACTCACAATTATTAACAATCACACCTAAAACAAAACCAAAAGAAACTAAGCAAACAACTAGAACAGGAACAGAACCACAGAAATAGAGATCACATGGAGGGTTATCAACAGGGGAGTGGGGTGGGGAGAGAGGGGGTAAAGGTACAGAGAATAAGTAGCACAGATAGTAGGTAGAAAATAGACAGGGGGAGGGCAAGAATAGTATGGGAAATGTAGAAACTAAAGAACTTAAGACACATGAACTAAAGGGGGGGAATGTGGGTGGGAGAGGGTGTACAGGGTGGAGGGGAATGAAGGGGGGAAATGGAACAACTGTAATAGCATAATCAATAAAATATATTTAAAAAAATCTTCCAAGTTTCTCAAGGAATTTTTTTTCGCAGTATTTAATACCTACTTCCTTTCTTTTTTCCTTTGGAAACATGCATTTAAAAAATTATCCCCAGGAGCCCTGGCTGGTGTGGCTCAGTGGATTGAGCACCGGCCTGCAAACCAACAGGTTGCCAGTTCAATTCCCAGTCAGGGCACATGCCTAGGTTGCAGACCAGGTCCCCAGATGGGGTGCTGGCGAGAGGTAACCTATCGATGTTTCTCTCTTTCTCTTTCTCCCTCCCACCCCCTCTCTCTAAAAAAATAAAATTAAAAAAAAATTATCCCCAGGAATATGGAGGTAAATTATCCCCATATTCCCGGGGATAATTTTTTTTTATTAGAAATTGACCATTTTAACAATGTATAGCTCTGTAACATTAGGTACATTGACATTATTCTACAACCATCACCACCGTCCATCTCCAGAATTTTTTCGTCTTCAAAAACTGAAGCTCTGTACCCATTAAACATTAATTCTTCATTCTTCCCTTCTCCCAGCCTCTGACATCACCGTTCTGTGTTGTCTCTATAAATTTAATTATTCTAAAAGCCTCACGTAAGAGGAAACATCCGGTATTTGTCCTTTTGTGTCAAATATTGTCAAAAAAAATGCTTATTTCACTGTTTTCTTCTGAGAGTTTCGAAATGTTTTTAGCTCCATATTGTACATTTTAAAGCTGCAGTTTCCCCTACCCCAGTTGGTTTAGAGTTACAAAGAAGATCATTTCTGTGATCTCTTAATGTTGCCATTAAAAAATAAAACCATTGCATTGGACTTGTTACGGGTATCCACTGGAATCTAAACACCATAGTTATTTGATACTGTCTTAGAACATTAAAATAATACACTGGCAAGCTTTTTTAGCAGTCAAAAATTTTGCCTTGATTCTTCCCCCTTCTTTCAATTTGTATTTCCAAACCACTTAATCCATAGCATTTTATCTTGATTTATTTTTATGCTTTAAGGTTGTTTATTATACTTTCATACTTGTAATACAAAATTTGAAAAATTTACTGTGTATTGAATTATAATTACTAATATTCAGTTGATCAAAACAACAGAAACATTATTTTGATTAAAATGATGAAGTATATGAACTCCTAGGAGTTCATGTGTGGAAATCCTACCCACCCAATTCATGTATCTATGAATAAATTTTATTACTGGAGACAGTGTTTGACATGAGTTCCATTGTTTTTATAATTTTAAGCACCGAGAAAACATTGATATTAAATAAGTAGATAGTAATGAAAGGAATTTTGTTCAGCAGTGCCATTCAGATTTTCGGCTTTTGTGCCAAAAATCATTTGTCACAGTCTCCTATCTTAATTAAGCCTCTTTAATTTTGTTGAAAGCCAAGAATTGGAAACCACTTAACAAAGGTAAAAGTTTTGTTGCCTAGCTTAGTCATTCAGTTTCTTAACATCTATCTACGCTTGTGTTTTCCTTTGCTTGACTTTAGGAAGGTTTTTTAATGCCTGAGGCAGTACACAATAGCAAGAATCAGAATGAGTGAGAAGTAGGACCCTGGGTAAATGAAAGAGGCTGCCTTATGTTAAAGTTGCCTTCTTAGGCAGATCAGTTTTAAGAAAAAGTATATGTGGAAGTTGAGAATCTGGAAATAGATTTTCTTCAAATTTTCCTTGGAAAGTCTTACCTTAAACTGCACCCATCCAAGATGTAGATGTTCGTTTTAAAAATAATACACCTACCTAAAAGTATAGGTATCTTTTTTCAAACATCCTTAAATACAGGGGTGGGCAAAATTAGGTTTATAATTGAGTATGTGAGACAGTTTATCCTTGTATTATTTGTTAATTATTGTATTATTTGGATTACAACTGTAAACCTACTTTGCCCATGCCTGTATGAAAAAAGTACACTGGAAAAATGCTAATAAATCATACAGACATCACTTAATATTTTATTAAGTACTTGTCCAATTCTTACACAAATTCTTGTGGAATACATATCTTTATTTAACTCATGAACCAATCAAATACTCTGCCCATACAAAATTAGGTGACAAAATGTCCTGATTAAAAAAAAATGAAGTAACAGAGGTAAAGCTGGTTGGGGGCAGACAAAGGATTAATGTTTCTTTTTCTTCTTCTAAAACAACAACACAAAACACTGCTTATTTTTCTAAAATTATCTATTTTCAGAGTAGTAAGACATTTAATTACAGAGTTGTTAGGTACTTTTGCTTTCTCTTATAATGTAAAAATACCCTTCTACACAAGGTGTATAGAACTTTTGAATAGTTTTGACAGAAATTTGTAGCTCATAAAGCAGCCCACTATCTTAGAGCCTATTGTGCAAAAGTAAAATTACATAAAGCTCTGGTTTTTACAACAGGTTAACATACATACCTAAGCAGTCTTTGAATTCAGTGGTTGTATTATCTGGGTGAAATACATAATAACTCCTTTTTGTCTTCCAAGCCAAAATTATAATTTTAATAGTCCAGTTATTTTAGGGTTGCTACCAGTGATTGCATAGCAGACAATGGTGTGTGTGTATCTTTCTAATTTCTGTAGCCTTAAAATAAAGAAGTACTTACTGTTGTGAACTAGTACAAATGTTTTTTATCAGTGGTGGAAAACTTCACTATGTAGACTACTTGTTGTGAAATAGAAGTATAAACCTCAGTAAGTTTTAATTAGCTATTTCATAGACATTGCTAATATTTATCATAAGATGATTATTCCAGATATTAACTGGGAAGATGCAAAGTGATTCTGCACAAAAAAATAGTTGTACAAATGTGTAATCAGAAAATTCTTAGGAGTAGTTTAACTTGGGAATTTGACTTAAGAAAAACTTAGATGGTTTTCTTAATTTTTCTTGAAGGATGGGTCTTCAGTGAAGGAAGTTGAAACCTACCACCAGAAACGTGCTTTAAGGACTTTGAGAAAAAATGCACAGAATTCTTCAGATTCTAGTTTTGATAAGAATATGGAAATAACGGAAACACATGCTAATGGCAGGCATTTTACAAGGTAATACAAGGTGTTCATTTGCTAATTCAAAATAGTTTTAAAGTAATAATTTAGGATTTGTGTTTAATTTTTAAGTGGTCATCAAGATTCCAGTGTTATAAAATGTTAGTTTAAGTAAAGTTGCCTTAAATGAGGATTACTAAATTAAAAATCTAATGTATGCACAGGTCTGCTTTTATTTTCTTGTTCAAAGACCATATTTGTGATATGCAACTGACAAGATTGGTTGACTTATTTATGATGTGGTCCTGCTTCATAATCTGTACAAAGTATTTATTCAAAATAGTAGTTATATTTTGAATTTTTGATTGCTATTGAATTTTTCATCAGTTCTGAGTCATTTTTCTGTGTTGGTGTGCTTCTAAAGCAGTCTTCACATAGGGGCAGAGAATGACCTTTTATTAAGTTGTCTAATGAGACTAGATGCTTTTTACATATTTAAATTTTGTTTCTTTAAGAACCCTGAGGTGTAGGTGGCATGAATCCCATTTTAATTCTCAGGAAATTAGTTTTAATAAATTAGGCCCTAGCCCATGTGGCTCAGTTGGTTGAGCATCGTTCTGCGAAGTGAAAGGTCGCAGATTTGATTCTGGTCGGGCACATGTTTGAATTGCGGGTTTAGTCCCTGGATACCTACGAAAGGCAACCAGTCATGTTTCTTTCTCACATGGATGTTTCTCTCCCTGTCTTTCTTCCTTCCTTCCCCTTTTCCTAAAAATAAGTAAATAAAATATTAAAAATAAATAAATTAGGTAATTAGGTAGTTCATTGAACTTGGGTTTGTTTGGTTCAGGGCAGATGGCAATTTTAATTCTAACTTTAATTAGTTCAAACCTTCACTTTTCTCCCCACTTGGGTGAGCCCACTTATGTGGGGGGAAGTGCCAATTAGAATGAAACTTATTCTTCTCATATATTTCTCATAATGACTTAGAAGACTAGAACCCTCCCACTCTTAAATAGAATTTTTATTCTTATTTTGTGTAGTGGATTTTCTACATGAGTAAGGTGGTACCCTCTTCAGTGTTGTGGGGGTTTTTGTTTGTTTGTTTTTTCAGTTATTTAATACATATTTTGTTACATTTTTTAAATCCTCACCTGAGGATATGTTTATTGATTTTAGAGAGGAAGAAAGAGAGACACAGAGAAAGAGATACATACTTGTGAGAGAAGAAGCATTGATAGGTTGCCTTCTGTACCAGGAATCGAACCCGCAGCCTAGGTATGTGCCCTGACTGGGAATCAAACCCAAAACCTTTTTGGTGTACAGGATGACGCTCCAACCCACTGAGCCACCCAGCCAGGGCATTGTAACATTTTTTAACTTTTATTTCATCCAGTATTTATAGAGTATTTACTACTGTATTTCATGGAGTCTAAGATGACAGCAATTGAAACAAATTTATGAAACAGTAAAAAAGAAAAAACACTGAAAATTAAACTGCAATATGCCATCAATTGTAAGACATCCCAGTTTCAGAGATGTTAAAATGGGAGGAAATATACAACTTTTAGAATTGATGACATGCAATTTAAGCTGAAACTTGAAAAAGCCTTTTTGGGGTAGGAGGAATGGTCCATGAATTCTTTATGAGAACTTTTTTTTTCTTTTTTGTTATTTTTGCCTTTTTTTTTTCTGTGAGAATTTTTAAATTTAGTTTACGATCCGAAGAAAAAAAATAAAACATTCTGGATCATCTAAATTGATAGCATATGAAGAATAGCCATAAAATTTCAGACCTTATATTTGTGTTTACAATTAAATTGGCACCAAGTATTACTGCTTTAGTTATTTCAGGTTCATGAGATAAGAACTGAGTCTGACCTTAATACATAAACAATTCATCTGCTTCCAAGATAATGTCATGACATGCTCGGTATTCAAATGAAGGTCTGAAGCACCTCAACTAAAGAAGTAGATGAACTGAGTCATCATGAAACACAACAAACATAACATACCAAACTCGAGAGACTGATAGTAGTAAGACATTTCATACAGCAAATGGCTATTTTGTTTTGCCAGAACCTCATTATGTTAATATTTTTGTTGGTTTGTTTTATGGTTTTATTTATATTAAATAAAATTTATATCTAGTTTGGCTTACACATATTCAAAAAATTTAATGTTGTAAGTCCTCAAAATTTTAACCTTTAAAAGGACTGGGACATTATTCGCATCTGTGAAACATTGTGCTGAGCTTTATGCTTAAAAGGTTGTAAAGGAGTGTTTTAAAGGTATTAAATGCTTTTTAAGTTGGATTTAAAGATGAGTGACTTAGATTTTTAAATTAGATTCCTTATAAAATATATTGAATTACTATCTTTTTTATTACTTTTAAATAGCAACTTTAATGAAATATAATTCACATACCATAAAATTCATGATCTTAAAGTGTATGATTCAGTGGTTTTAGAATATTCACAATATTGTGCAGTCATCACCACTATCTAATTTCAGAACATTTCATCAACCCCAAAAAACCATTGTGCTCATTATACTCCCACCTCAGTCCCTTGGGAACCACTATTCTACTTTCTGTCTGTATAGACTTGCTTATTCTGGACATTTGGTATAAATGGAATCATATAATATATGGTCATTGTGTCTGACTTCTTTCATTTGGTATATTGTTTTGAAGATTCATGTATATTGTAGTATCTATTAGCACTTTATTCTTTTTATTGCCAAATAAAATTCTATAGTATGGATATATCACATTTTGTTTTATCTACTCATTAGTTGATGGACATTTGAATTGTTTCTCTTTTTTTGGCTATTATGAAATAATGCCATGAACATTGGTTTACAAACTTTTGTGTGGACATAGAGGTTTGATTTATTCTTAATTTTATTCAGTTATTTGGTATATATCTAAGATTTAATTGCTGAATCAAATGACAGCTGTTCTAATATTGAGGAACTGCCAAACTGTTGTCCAAAGCAGCTGTACCATTTTACATTCCCACTAGTGATGTATGAAAGTTCCAATTTCTCCACATCCTCACCAGCAGTTGTCCTTGTCTGTCTTTGATTTTAGTCATTTTAGTGGGTATGAAGTATTTCACTGTAGTTCTGATTTGCATTTTTTGATAGTTAATAATGTTGAATATCTTTTCATGTGCTATTGACCATTTGTCTTCTATACAGAATTTGTCTTTAAAAATATCTTCCTGTATTCAGATCATTATTACAAGGACTATTATTCTACATAACATCAGGATCTGCTTGTCTAAGAATTATATAAAGTAGCTTATAGTAGTATTTTTGAAATTTGCTTTATAATAGTTATCCCGTTTCTGATCAGGGTGACCCATTTGCTGTGCAGTTTGCCTAACTGTAGTAATCTCTTCTTTCTCTATTCCCTCCGACCCTTTCGTTTTCAGTCTATTTGGGGCTCAAAGACCAGAAGATTCAGGCTGTTAAAATAATACAGAAAGATTTGAGTAAGTGCCTTGAGGGCAGGATCTATATTTCTTTGTTTTTGGAGTTCTTAACTAGGGTCCAGTAGTTATAGTTTTCAGGGGACACGTGAAACCTCTGAAATACTGTTTAAACTTGTAAGTGTATATGCAGTTTTCTAGAGGTAAGATTCATAGCTTTGATCATATCTGCAGGTGTTAACAAAAGTCCAAGCACCTGTTCTTGTAAATAGTTTCATTGTAATACATGCATGCCCATACATTCTGTCTATGGCTGCTTTTCTACTTCGGTGTTAGAGTTGTGTGAATGGTTGTGACAGAGACTGTATGGCACACAAGCCTAAAATATTTACTGTCTGTTTAAGAAACAGTTTATAACTCCTGTAGGGGAAAAGTGCTCCCCTTCCTCAATAGGCAAAAAAGAAAGGAAAAGGAAAACACCCCTTTAGTCATTGTGTCCCTACCACCTAATAGGAGCCTGATTATTAAAAGTAGACCTTCGTGGTATGGAGGGAGGGGCTCATTTTAGATGGATCGCTCAAAGGTTTTTATTTTGTTCTTACTTGTGTTCTAAGAGGTAAGGAATGAATGAAGACTTGCTTTGTTATGAGGATACATGAGCTAACTCTGCTGGTTAACTTGTTTTCATTATAAAGTGTCACATTTGAAATTGCTCATATACAACCAGCCCACTTGAAAAGAGCTTGATACATAAGTGGATTAATAGATATAGCCTATCCAAGTATGGAAAATTGATTCCCTAGAAATAAATTAATGAGACATATAGTTTTGTTTGCTCGGTGGATTTTGGAAAAAAAGATGAGGGGGAGGTTGTTTTTTTTTTTTAAAGCATTGGAACATATTCTTTCCAATTCAGTAGATTCTGTCTGCCAGTTTGTGAGATTATCTTGATGCATAAATGGGACTGTTTCTACATGTGAATGATGATGGAATATATAAACTGTAGCCAGCAAATGTTCTTAGAAAAAAATCAACATGTCACAAAGGGACATTAGTTTTGTTTATAGTTACAAATTCCTCCAGGATGTAGTACCACTATATCCCTGTGGTATAAGGTACATTGTCTTATTTTTGCTCAATGCTCAGTTCAGTTATACCTGAATACTTAGGCTAAAGATTTCATTTCTTGTTTTAAGTAAGATGCCTTGATTAATTCTGTTTAGTTAAGAGTTAATGCTAATATCATTGAATTTCACAACAGGTTTCTCAGACTTTATTTAGACATAATTTGTATAAACATACTCAGCATATTCTCAAGCTTTTTTTTTCCCAGTGGTTTTTAGGTTTTTATGTATTGATGAGTATTTACTCTCCAAGCTGATTTAACTTTTTGTCCTAGTTTGTATATTATGAAATATAGCCTTTAAAATTATGTCAGTTATTTTGAATTCTTTAATTTTTTTTATATAGGCAATTGGCCAGACAGCAGGCTAATAAAAAAAAAGAAGAGCACAAAGAAGGTAAGGAATGTTAGAGATACTTCAAATGTTTAAAATGTAATTAATATTTTGTTTACTAGTATATTGAGATATATACAATAAACTTCCCATATTTAAAGTATACAATTTATTTGCTTTTGACATAATATACCATGAAACCATCACCACAGTAAGGTGATGAAGATAACTGTCACTCCCCCCAAATTTCCTCAGGTCCCTTTAGTATCCCTCCTGTTTCCCCAAACTCCTTTCTATGCCCTTCACCCCTGAGAATTCCTGAGTAGCCATTGATCTATTTTTTAGTCACTATCGAATTGTTTGAACTTTCTAGCATTTTCTACTTATAATTCTATGAGTTATACAGTATGCATTCTTTTTTGTCTGTCTACACAGCATAATTACTTCGAGAATCATCTATGTTGTTGCTTTTTGTTGCTGAGTAGTATTCTGTTATATAGATATGCCATAATTTGTCCTGTCTCATCCCCTCACCCTGCCAGTTTTATTTTGATATAATTGACTTATAATGTATAAGTTTAAAGTGTGCAAAGAATGTTGATTTGATACACCTCTATATTACAAAATGATTACTAACATAATTTAGCTAACACCTGCATCATGCCACATAATTATTTCTTTTTTGTGGTGAGAACATTTAAAATCTACTCTCTTAGCAACTTTCAAGTATATAATACAGTATTATCAAGTATAATCATTATGCTATAGAGCCCCTGAACTTACTCATAGCTGGAAACTTGTACTCTGAGCAACATCTTCCCTTATCTCTTATCCCCCAGTCCTGGGCAACCACCACCATTCTAGTCTTTTTATGAGTTCATCTTTTAGATTTCACATATAAGTGATGTTATACAGTATTTCTTTTTTCTCCGTCTGACATATTTTACTTAGCATAATGCCCTCAAAGTCTATACATGTTGTTGCAAATGGCAAGATGTCCTTCTTTCTGGTAATACTCCATTGTATATATACAACAGGACCTCAAATAATGTCATTTTGGTTAATGTCGTTTCTTTATAACATTGATGAGATGCTGTAGGAGCTTAACTCTTTATATCAGTTAGCTTATGGTAAAGTTGGTTTCATTATGTGTCATTTTGCTTAAAGTCACAGAACCCATCAAGAGTGTTAATGTGAGGACTTACTCTATTCCATGTCTTCTTCATCCGTTCATCCATTGATGGATACCTAGGTTGTTTCCCACAATTTCTTTATTCATCTTTTGTTGGATGTTGTTTCCAATTTGGGGCTGTTACAGAACTGCTTTGCACATTTGTGTCTAAGTCTTTGTATTATGTATCTTCCCATTTCTCTTGGGAATGGAGTGGCTGGAACATATGGTAGGAGTATGTTTTAACTTTATTTTGGTTTTCTAATATTTTAAGAAAGGTTAAGTTCAAGATACTATACTTTTGTTAGGTGAAAGTATAACTGTTCAGTTGTTCTTTTTAGAATTCTTTTATAAATGCTGTTGTTTCAAATCTTTCCATATATTTGTATGTACATGTCTGTGAATAAAAAGTGATTCCAGTTACTCGGTCATTGAGGACTAGGAACATTGTTCAGACTACAGAACACTTGCATGAAGAGAATGGCGATGTTGAAGTTCGACGCAGTTGTAGGATTAGAAGCCGTTACAGTAGTGTGAACCAGTCTGTGCTATTTGACAAACTTATAACAAAGTAAGTAAAAATTATTTAGATCAAGATGATTTAGGTGAAAAAAACTTTTTTGGGGGGAGAGATCATAAATTTTGACTAGCCTGAATATTTAATGCATTTAGTTTATTTAAAGCATAAAGGAAAATGCTAGAGGACTTCGTAATAATCCTATATACTCATATATATTTAAAGTCTTTGAAAAGTGTAGAAAATATTTTTATACAAGTAAATCAAGAAACAGATATTTAAAGATTTTTTATTTTATTATTATTTTTTCATTTTTAGAGAATGGGGAAGGGAAGGAGAAAGAGAGGAAGGGAAAGATCAGTGTGTGGTTGCCTATTGTGCACTCCCTACTGGGGACCTGGCCTGCAACCCAGGCATGTGCCCTGACTGGGAATCAAACCAGCTACCCTTTGGTTCACAGGCTGGCCCTCAGTCCACTGAGCCACACCAGCCAGGAAACATATTTAAAATGCCAGCACTCAATATACAGTGGAAGGAAAATTAAGTTTTTAAAAAGATACTATTAATATTTTAAAGTTTTAGCTTATATTTATATTAATTTTTTTAAAGCACTGCTGAAGCTGTACTTCAAAAAATGGATGACATGAAGAAGATGCGTAGACGGCGAATGAGAGGCCTCGAAGACTTGGCAGTGTTTAATGAAACAAAAGAAGTAAATATATTCTTCCATTAAGGGGATGATTTGATCTTCAGTTTAACCTTTTCTATAGTACCTATCCACTTTTGGTTAAATTGGTCATCTTATTCAGCATTTGTTTGATTAGGCACTAGTTATTGCTGGAGTTGTGAGAGTTTATAGCTATAAATATCTTTATTTTAAGCAAGATTGGAAGATCCTACTGCACTTTTAAAATAAATATTCTAAATGTTAATGGCTTTTATTTGAACATTCTTAGGGGAATCTTAATATGTACACAAGAGGAAAACGAAAAGATATTCAAAGAACTGATGAAGAAACAACTGATAATCAAGAAGGCAGTGTGGGTTAGTCTTTTCTCTTCTATCTTCTGGGTCTGAATTTCAGTATTTTTATTTAGTAGGATGCATCCTTTTTATTTAGAAGTTGTGAGGACTGGTAATAATTTAAAAGAAAAAAGTGAGGGCAGACGTGTTTCAGAGGATGGTATATTTTGTTTGGGAAAGTATTTGAAATCAACAATTCTAAAGCAAAACTTTTGCTTGTGTAATACATCTACAGACAACATACGTATCTCTCTACCTATTTTAATTAATTAGTTAGTTAGTTAGTTAACAGAGAGAGGGGATGGGTTGGAAGAAAGAGAGGGAGAGAAACATCAATTGGTTGCCTTCTATTCATGTCCCAGCTGGGGACCAATCCTAAAACCCAGGTATGTACCCTGAGTGGGAATCAAACTGGCAACCTTTGGCTTTGCTGGATAACAACCAACCACCAGAGCCACACCGGTCAGGTCTCTCTCTACCTATTTTAATTTTGAAAAGAAATTATTAAAGTTTAGCTCTTTTCTTTGGGACTTATGACTGTACTTTACTAGAATTTTTCTTGAGTGAAAACCAGCTTTCTGAAGTGCATTTTAAATATTTGGTGTTTTATATTATCGTAAATAGATTATTGGAGTTATGCTCTTACATTATTTAATAACAGCCAGAAGGGCAGGATGGAATATCCAAACATAAATTTAAAAGGCAAAAGCTAAGTGAGGAGATACTCAAATTTGTCAACATGTTCCATTTACTTAGAAGCTTAAGTATAATCGCCTGTATTAATGAAATTAGCAGTAATAGCATAAAGTTTAATTTGTTACTGACAGTAGCCTTTAAACTTCTTTCTCTACTTTCCTTCCTCTATTTGTTTTTAATTTTTAACAATATTTAGTTATTTATTTAATTACTTATTTATTTATTTTTAGAGAGAGGGGAGGGAGAAAAGAGGGAGAGAAACATTGATTGTTTGTGTTTCATATTTGCCCTCATCGGGGACTGAACCTACAAGCTAGGCACGTACCCTGACTGGGAATCAAACTGGCAACCTTTTGCTTTGTGGAACTTTGCCCAACCAACTGAGCCACACTGGCAGGACTCTAGATGTTTTTAATTCTACAATTTTTTACTTCATTTAAAAGAAATTTTAATATTGTGAAAGAACTAGATTCTTTTTATGAATTTATAAGTGAATACATTTTAACAGGAGGCTCCTTTCTCAGTTCCCCTATGTTAAAAATTGTCAATGTTTTGGTGAGTATCCTAAAATTAAATATTTGTTAATTGTAGAATCATCTGAAGAAGGTGAAGACCAAGAAGATGAAGATGATGGTGAAGATGAAGATGATGGTGAGGATGAAGATGATGGTGAGGATGAAGATGATGGCGAAGATGAAGATGATGAAGATGGAGAAGATGGAGAAGAAGATAATCAGAAACGGTATTATCTTAGACAGAGAAAAGCTACTGTTTACTACCAGGCTCCATTGGAAAGTAAGTGCTATATTTGTTTATCTAGGAGATGTAATTATATTACCTTTGTTTTTACAAAGGTAAATATAATCCTCTATTATTATTTTTTAAGTCTTTATTTTGCATAATACTCATGGCTATTATCCTTCATCTATTCTAAAAGTGCAAGGTGTCAGTTTTTTCAAATACAGTTAAATTTTAGCTTTGACCAAATGAAATAATTGGCCTATTTATTATCTTAAATTTTACAGCCTTTGACTTAATTTATTTTGTAAGTTATGTAAATAGGACTGTTTTTGATTAAAGACGTGCCTCAATACTTATGACATACACATGCAGGGCTGATATTCAGCTGTTATCCATCAGTGTAATCATAAGTGTTTATGGCCAGCATATGTTTTGGTTGTTGGTGTTTTTCATAGCAATCTTGTAGACATAAATGATTCAAAACATGAACTGTAAAATATTTAGTATTTTCATGGAAGGGCAGCACCTTTGTAAGTATTTATATGAAGAGCAGAATTACATCCAAGCATAATTATGTATCATGTACTTCTTACTCTTTTCTTAAGAACCTCGTCACCAGAGAAAGCCCAACATGTTTTATAGTGGCCCAGCTTCTCCTACAAGACCAAGATATCGATTATCTTCTGCGGGGCCAAGAAGTCCTTATTGTAAACGAATGAACAGGTTTGTTTTGAAAAGTGACTGACTTATGACAACATAATTGTGGCTATGTTAAGGTAGGAATCTAGTCTTAGGATTGGGGATGTCATGATGCAATTCCAGAATCATATATGGGAGAGTTAACTCTGCCTTTAGTTCTCTAATTCCTACTACTACTGACTAGTTCTTGCTTTTGCTTCCACTAATAGGAATTGGTAGTAACTACCATGGTAAGGTAGTTCACTCCATTGTGCCACACTTTAGTGATAGAGAGCTACCTTTACCTCAGTGTTTGCTCTATTCCTGGCTTGGTATTAAGCATTTTAGGTAGACTGTTTTCTTTAATCTTTACATTAAGTTAGATATAAGTTTATTTTTATTTCACATTCCAGCATTTGTTGCTTGTCTGTCATATTTAAGTCCAAAGAGGTTCTTGTTAGTTCTTATTTCCTCATTCTCCTGAATAATGAAAGGTGTTCTGATCCATTAGAACTTTCTGGATAATAGTAGCATTATAGTAGTTTGTGAGTAAAAGAGCTTGTTGGTAAAAACTAAAACTTCAGGGAAAAAATGACACTGATAATGGGAGGTGGTACTTTTTCCTTAATAATAATTTGCTCAGAAGTAAGATTGAAGTCCTCTGAGATTTCAGCTCTATGAACAGTTCTTGGAAGTCTCCAAGAAGCAGACTATCTTATCATCTTTTGGTCATGCAAGGTAACGCCTTTGTAGGTGCTGACAGACTCCTTCTAGGAAAAATATAAAATACAGCTTGTGTCCCTGGATGTTTTAATTTCATTTTCAGAATGCCAAAATCACAAGTGTACATTCTAGATTTCTTGTTTTATCATCCCTTTTCTTACACCTAGAGCCATCCTTTTCTTACACTTAGTATCCATCCTTCGATGGAGGACCAGGAAGACAAACTCAACCTGCCAGGATTGTCCAAGATAAATTGCAATTAATGGAGGCAGTACTGTCAGTACTCTTCATGGGCCTCCTATAATACTGTTAAAGACTAATACTTTGATAATGAAATTTAATGGTTTTCAGAAAAGGAGAATAAGATGTATTGCTCTCTGGAATCCCCAACAATCATAGGACTCAGAGCAGCTCTTGATTGACAGACTGAAGGGGCAGATTCATATTTGATCCAGCAGAAATGAGAGGCTGGCAGTTACTTTGAGATTTGATTTTTTTCTCATCTTTTCTGGGTTCATGTTCCTGGACATAGCATACTTGTTGACTAACTACTTCTATAATCAGCACCTACAATGTGTCTTTCAGAAGGTAGAACTTTTTCCCCCCCTTTTGGTTCAGTCTACTCTTTCTCTGTGTAAAGTGTCTCACAATGTTGCATAGCTTCTTGGGTGCAGGATTTTCCCCCGCCTTAATTGTTTAACAAATGTTTCAGTACTACTCTGCCAAATACTATGGATATAAAAATGATGAAGCCAGGATTCCTACCCTTGGATGTCATAGATTGGTGGAGGAGCCTGACACATTTAAGTTAAAGTATGAATGAAGATTTAAGAACATTTTTCTTACCTCAAAAAGAAACCTATACTCTATATCACCCCAACTCTTCCAGTACTTTCAATACTCCCATCCCCTCAGTCCTAAGCCACCACAAGTTAGCTTCCTGTCTTTATAGACTTGCCTATTTTAGATATTTCATGTAAGTACAATCTCTTGTGACTAGTTTCTTTCACTTTGTATAACACATTCAAAGTTCATCCACATAGTAGCATGTATCAGTACCTCATTCCTTTTTATTGCCAAATGAGATTCCATTGTATAAATACACCATATTTTGTTTATCCATTTAACTGTTTTGTGTGGACATATATTTTCATTTTTCTTGGGTATATACCTAGAAGTGGAACTGCTGGGTCAAATGCTAACTATATTTAATGTTTCAAGGCAGTGCCAGATTGTTTTCCAAATGGCTGCCTCATTTTACATTCCTACAAACAATATCCTAGAGTTCTAGTTTCTCTGTGGCTTTTCTGACATTTGTAATTACCTGATCTTTTTATCCTCTTCAACCTTTTTTTTTTTTTGTACTTTCTTGGCAAGGTGGTGTGAACATCTCGTTTTTTTCTAACAACCTTAATGATAGTCATTTTGCTTAGCCTTTTTATTTTTTTCATCAAGAGACCAGCTTCTGTTTATAGTTCATGTTCTACAGCTACTTAAGCATGGAAACAAAGCACATGTCCAAAAAATTATTTGAACATTGCTTTTGGTATCCATGGCAAATGGTTAAGAAACCTTTCAACCAAATACAGGATCTTCAAAGGGTCTTTTGGCAACTTGTCATAGTAGAGCTTCAGGAATAATGCCTTTAAGCAGGATTTTTCTTCCTTATGGTTGATAAACTCTAGTCCACCGGTTTTCAACTGGTGTGCCGCATGAATTTTTAAAACATGCGATTCCTGAGTATTCAGTCTAAGGCACCGGCCTCTTTTCCCTTAGATTATCAAATGAAAAAAAATGACAACAGCCAACACAACAAAAGCAATCTGGTGTGAATGAATCAAAATTATGCTTTTGTTTGTCATGTCAGCAAAAAATATATTTCTTGGTGTGCCACCGAATTTTAGTAATTTATGTGTGCCATAAGATGAAAAGGTTGAAAAATCACTGCTCTAGTCATCTAAGATTTATTCTTTAGCTTCAGTCTGTAGTTTCTAGAATGAGCCTAGTCCCTTTGAATAAAAAGATAATATAAGGGAACTAAATGGTAATGGAAAAAAAAAAACACAAAAAATGAAGATGAAAAAAAAAAGAGAAGATAACGTAATAGCACACTGCTTTACCACTATTCCAGAGTGCTTCTTCTTTGTTGTTAAGGAGCTAAACTGGCAACTCTAGATGTTCTAGTTAGGTTCACAGTGCTTGACTGTGCCAAATTTTTCAAAAGCTTTTAGTAAAATGAAACAAAAAATGAATGTGGGTATGTGTGTTTATAATCCTTTTTAAACTGAAGTAATGGCCTTTCTACAGTATAGGGTAACTATTGAAGAACCTGGACCTATCACTGGAACAGCTTAGGTTGCCATCTCAGTTCTACCACTTATTAGTGATCTTTGGCAAGTTATTTAGCCTCTCTGTACTTCAGCTTTTTGATCTGTAGAATGGGGATAATAGCATCTATCTCATCGTGTTGTGAGAATTAGATGAGTTAATACATATAAAGCATTTAAAATAGTGTCTAGTACATATTAAGGGCCACATGTGCTTGTTATTGTAACTATATTTTAATGTTTAAAAATAATCCCTATTCACAAATCAAATGTTGGAAATTTTGTGACAGTACACAAAGTCTTGTTGTTTGCTTATAACTTTATGAGTTTGTGAAATAAACAACTGGAAATCACCAGTATAGTGTTGTACAGAATGAGGGTTTTTAAAATAGATAGACATGAATTTGAATTCTGACATTATCATTGACTGATCCTGATATTTTGAGTATGTTCTTTAAACTGTGGGCCACATTTGCTCTGACTATAAAATGAGCCTACTAATAAGTACTTTTCCAAAGTCTTAGTTAAGATTAAATGAGATATGACAACTACTTGGTACAAGGAGCACTTAGTAAATATTAGTTCCTTTTTTAAACTTGAAGTTAGTCTTAATTTTATGTGAATACATACTGAATTCACATGCAGTTATGTGAATTACATGACTATAAGAGTCTCTTTGTAATATTAATGTTAATACTAGATAAGTTAGTTTTTTATATAAAATTTCAGACTTGTACTAGATAGTTTTAGTTTCAGACTGATCACAGAAACACTCTCAGGCATGTTTTGGTAGGTGGACAGTGGAGGATTACATTCTCACTAATATCTGTGTTTTCACAACCCATCTTTCAAAATCCTTGGAGCCATTTATATGTTCACAAGTTGGATTTTCTAGAAGGTTTTACAAAGGTAACATGCACCATAAACATCTTTAGCAGTGTCTAGGTCAGCACTACTTAGTCACATACATTAATTCTGTAGCAAAACATAGGAATAATCATAGTAAATGGGACAAGTGGAGACTATGGATTGCCTTTATGACATTTCAGATCATGTTTTACTGCTAAGTGTTTAGTGGAAAAGCTTGTTTTCAGAGTTTTTTAGGTACAAGCTTTTGGACTTACATAATGCAGATAATAGATTGTGAACCTTTTATATTTTTGGAAATACCTACTTACAGTGATTACACTCTGACTCAGAAAAAAAGCTCTAGACTCTGTGCCAATGGAATAAAGGGTTTTTCCAGCCAGATTCTTTGCCATTCCCCTTTACCCCCATTGGTCTGTTGCAATTGTCCAAAGGTAGAAGTTATTTAAAATTTTTTTGAATATTAGTAGCACTTGGAATCTTTATTTAATACTATCAACTAGCCTAAGACTTTGATTTTAATTTTTTTTTGTGAGAAGATTGAGGTTTATATGGATTTGGTAACTGATTTACATTCACAAAGCTGTCAAGTGTCATTGTGAATTTACAGTTGATGATATAAATAAAAGGCCCTATTATTTCTCTCTGTTTCCTAGCATTTTTTTAAACCCTAGTTTACATAAAAATTCTCATGTTCTCCTTTTAAAGTTATTTAATATTTCAAAATAGGTCATTCCCTTCCAAATATGAAATTATATATAATATAATATTGAAAATAATTTTCTAGAATTACATTCCCCAGAATTCTAATATCCTCTTTATCTCACCTTTCTGTGAGGATAACCGATTTATATGAAGACTAAAAAAAGTCATTCTGCCTGGACCAAATGCTATCTTAGTAAACATTGGTGGTCACTCTACCGCAGTCTTTTATCTTTTTTCCCCCTTTCCTCTAACTTATTATTTCCTTTCAAAGGTTCAATCAACCAAACTTACTTCATTGGTTCAGCAAATGTATTAATTTTAAGATAAACCATCTTGGATCACTGGGTATTTCTGATGTTTGCATCTTATACCTTTTATTTCCCCTGCCCTTCTTCATCATCATTTTAGTTTTCTTCTTTACTTCAGGCGAAGGCATGCAATCCACAGTAGTGATTCTACTTCCTCTTCCTCTTCTGAAGATGAACAGCACTTTGAGAGGCGAAGGAAAAGGAGCCGTAATAGAGCTATCAACAGGTAAGTGTTATATTGATGCCTTTTAAAACTACCACTTACTTTTTTTTTCTTTTCTTTGAAAAGTGGTGAGAAAGCTGAATCATTTGGGAGTACGTACTGCTTAATGGATGAAAAAATTATACAGTGGGTTAATATAAGATCAGAATACTGTATTGTTTGAAATATTTAGTTGAAACTCATATTTTACTGTTTAACCATTATATAGCTCAAAATGGTGCTTGTTAAACACTGATTTGAGGAAATATACTCCTTTTTAAAATAACAATAATGTGTTTTTATTATAGAATACTTAAGGAAAATTAAAAGGTTTATTTCATAACTCCTTATAAGTTCACATATAATAATCAACTTATTTGTAACCAAATCACATACAGTAATCAAATTACTTGACTCTCACAATAATTATATGAAGTAGATGAGGCAAAGATCATTGCCATTTTAGAGATGTGGATGGGTAAATGAAAAATGCAGTGTTTAGATTCTAATAATGTGTTCTCTGAGTAGAACAGAAATGCTTAAAGTAATTGGAACATAATAATGAAGCAGTGTGCAAATCAACCACTCTTTGTATCCTAAGCGCTATTCTTTTTTTTTTTTTTTTTTTAAGGTTTCATTTATTTATTTTGAGAGAGAGGGGAAGGGAGGGAGAAAAAGAAGGAGAGCAACATCAACATGTGGTTGCCTCTCGCACACCCCCAACTGGGGACCAGGCCCACAACCCACGCATGTGCCCTGAATGAGAACTAGACCAGTGACCCTTTGGTTCACAGGCTGGCATTCAATGCACTGAGGTACACCAACCAGGGCAAAGTGCTATTCTTGTATCATGTTAAACCTGCCTTGTCCAGTATGGTAGCCACTAGCCACATGTGGCTGTTAAGCACTTGAAATGTAGCTAGTCTAAATTGAGATATACACTGTAAGTTTTTATGAAAAACATACTCTTGGATTCCAAAGATTTAGTATAAAAAAAGAGAATGTAAAATAGCTCAATTTTTAAAATACTTGACTGTACATGTTGAAGTGATAGTACAGGATATTGGATATACTGCAATAAATAAAATATATTATTAACATTTTACCTTTGTTTATTGTAGCTAATAGAAAATTTTACATTATTATTTTGGCTTGCATTTTATTTCTTATAGACAGCAATAAGTTAAATCATCCCAAAGCTGTATACTTACACTACTTGAATTTTTCTTTGCTTTTATTCATAGAAATGTGCATCTCATCCTATGGTTTTATATTATGCAGTTATATTTCTATTAAGAATTACTTAAGACATACCCTTTAAAAATCTGCAGTTGAAAAGTTACCCATCTTAGATTTCACAGTATAATGTTCTCATAGAGTTTGGGATAGCAAGAATTGTCCCTTGGGGTGAGCCTGGTACTTTCACTTGTGTTTAGTTGCAGTAGTTATTCTTTATTAAGGCATTCTGGTACAAGTATCTTAAACTCTAACATAAGCAGTTTTCCTTTTTCCATCAATAAAACAAGCACGGTCGTCTAGGCATATTGTTTGTGACACACCATAACTGTTTTTGAAAGTAGTTAGTAGGAAAGTAGTGATTTCATTCTTGCTTGAGAGGATTGACATGGATCCAGATGCTAGTAGACTCTGATGTTTTGCTGAGAGGTATTATAGCATAGTTGTTGCAGGTCTGGAGACAACTTGGGTTTGATTTCTAGATCTACCACTCGCTATTGTAGTTTGTAACTTTGGGCATTTTAGTTTACCTTACCTGTGGCTTGATTTTCTTTGAAAAGAAGGGAAATAATAATACCTACTTCATAAGACTGTTGTAGAATTTAATGAATTAATATATCTAAACCATCTAAAACTAAAACAGTGTCTGGCAAATGGTAAACACTCCATATACATTAGACATGATCATTATAATGTATGTTGATACTGTCTGAATTTTCAACTGTAAATTACAGCAGTGTGGCTTTTTAAAAATTTGTTATTTTCATTTGGTTATGTATCTTTAATGATAAGCTTTACATACACCTGTTTTCTAACACAACTTCTCAACCTATATAGAAAATGAGGAAGTTGAAATATATCTTAAGATTGCTCTAGTTGAAATTTAATGTTTTTTTAATTTTTAAGAAAAATGCCCATATTTTAACATGGCATTTGGAGGAGAAGTGTAAAGTTTTGGGTTTAATTTTTTCCTAATCTTTTTAAAATAGGTGCCTCCCACTAAATTTTCGGAAAGATGAATTAAAAGGAATTTATAAAGATCGAATGAAAATTGGAGCCAGCCTTGCTGATGTTGATCCAATGCAACTAGATTCTTCGGTGATTACTGTCCTGAAATGTGTGCTTGAACTGTAATCGTGCTCTTTGTTTTAGTTTAGTTTTAAAGTTAAAAAAGAAACTACTCTTTTTAAATCAGAAACTCTAATTTTTTTTTAAGTATTTTCATTGATTATGCTATTACATTTTTCCCAATTTTCCTCCCTATATCCCCCCTCTTCCCTGCCACCTTAGTGCATGTCCATGGGTTGTACGTATAAGTTCTTTGAGTCCTCTGTTTCCTATACCGTTTTTCATATCTCCCCATCTATTTTATGCCTACCAATTATGCTTCTTCTTCCCTGTACCTTTTCCCCCAGTTCCTCCCTTCCCTTCCCCACTGAAATCCCTCCGTGTGATATCCATTTCTCTGATTCTGTTCCTGTTCTGATTGTTTGCTTAGTTTTTGTTTTTCTTTTAGGTTCATTTGTTGACAGTTATGGGTTTGTTGTCATTTTACTATTCATATTTTTATCTTCTTTTTCTTAGATAAGTCCCTTTAACATTTCATATAATAAGGGCTTGGTGATGATGAACTCCTTTAACTTGACCTTATCTGGGAAGCACATTATCTGCCCTTCCATTCTAAATGAAAGCTTTGCTGGACAGAGTAATCTTGGGTGTAGGTCATGACTTGCAATACTTCTTTCCAGCCCCGTCTTGCCTACAAAGTTTCTTTTGAGAAATCAGCTGGTATCCTAATGGGTATCCCTTTGTAGGTAACTCTCTCCTTTCCCCTTGCTTCTTTTAGGATTCTCACTTTGTCTTTAATCTTAGGTAGTTAATGATGATGTGCCTTAGTGTGTTCCTCTTTGGGTCCAACTTCTTTGGGACCCTGAGCTTCCTGGACTTCCTAGAAGTATTTCCTCTGCCAGATTGAGGAAGTTTTCCCTCATTATTTGCTCAAATAAGTTTTTGATTTCTTGCTGTTGTTCTTCTCCTTATAGCACCCCTATAATTCAGATAGGAACATTTCAGGTTGTCCCAAAGGTTCCTAAGTCTCTATCTATTTTTTTTTTATTTTTGTTTCTTCCTTTTCTTCTGGATGGATGTTTATTTCTTTTGTTCCAAATTGTTGCTTTGAGTTCTGATGTCCTTCCTGTTGCTGTTGGTTCCCTGAATATTTTGTTTATTTCACTTTGGGTATCCTTCATTTGTTTTTTCATTTTTTCGACACAGCTCAGTCAGATCTGTGAGCATTTTGATTACCAGGGCTTTAAATTCTCCATCAGATAGGTTGGCAGTCTCCTCATCGCTTAATTTTGAGGTTATGCTTTGTCTTGATGCAGCTGATCAGAAACTTAAATTTTTATAGACTTTTTTTCGTCTCTTCGTCCTCATCGTCATCTTCAGGCCACAATTAAGATACTGTTACTCGGTTGACTCTGTGTAGGTTGTGTATAGTTTGGGGATGGAATGACATTTTAATTTTGACTCCAAATCTAAGAATGTCAATGTTTCTCTTCCATTATCAGGTACGATTTGATAGTGTTGGTGGTCTGTCTAATCATATTGCAGCTCTAAAAGAGATGGTGGTATTTCCATTGCTTTATCCAGAAGTCTTTGAAAAATTCAAAATTCAACCTCCAAGGTAATTCTACTATACATTTTATTTTAGCCAAAATTGGTGCTATGCTCTCTGGAAAGATAATGTTTCTTTGTTGAAATTTTTCAAGTCTACTCTAAATTTATATATTTTTCCTGCAAGGTCCTTGGTGCTTTGAATATATTTATTTTCTTAATGTTTAACATGAAGAATGGTTTCAAAATTGATTCTCCATGAGTGGGAGGGGGGAAGATTCTTTTTTTTATTAATATTTTATTTATTTATTTTTAGAGGGGAAGGGGAGGAGAAAGAGGAAGAGAAACTTCAATGTGTGGTTGCCTCTCACGTGGCCCCCACTGAGGACCTGGCCTACAACCCAGGCATGTGCCCTGACCGGGAATTGAACCAACAGCTCTTTGGTTCACAGCCCGTGTTCAATCCACTGAGCTATACCAGGGTGGGGGGAAGATTCTTTATGGTTTTTCAAACATTTAGTGAAATTCCTTTCATACATACTTCTTTTCATTTTTAAAATTGTTTATAATTATACATAATTTTAACAATCAAATTGTACTTTAAGTCTTTTATAGAAGATAGTAGGCCCCTCCTACCTTTCTCATTTCAATTCCTACTTCTATGGATACATTGATATAAGTAAACCTTTTTAAATTGGTGAGCTTTTTTACTTTTACATTATAAAAGTTGTGACTATAAATAATCAGTATTAAAACATTGGTAAATTCACTTTTTAAAATTTGTTTTTTAGTTATAATTGACATGCAGTGTTATATTAGTTTCAGGTGTGTAATGGAATATTAGCTGATCCATAAAAATTTTTTAAGTCTGATATTAATATTAAGTAACATTTACTTATAGGAAATGTTGATGAAACTACCATATTTTGCCATATATAATGTACACCTATGTTTTTGTGTACATTATACACAGTATTATTATACCCATGATTATTACCAGATTTTAAGTTGTGTTTTCTGAATTGAAATATTTCAGTTGTCTCACTCACTTTTTTATTCACTAAGTAAGTGCACTTATGAAATTAGTTTGTAATTTTGTTTAAATAGTCCTTTTTTAATGTAGTATTGTTAAAATAATACTTTTTCTTTTACAGAGGTTGTTTGTTTTATGGTCCACCAGGAACTGGAAAAACACTGGTTGCTAGAGCACTTGCCAATGAGTGCAGTCAAGGGGATAAGAGAGTTGCATTTTTCATGAGGAAAGGTGCCGATTGTCTCAGTAAATGGGTAGGAGAGTCTGAAAGACAGCTACGATTGCTATTTGATCAGGTATGATGATAAAATTTATCTGTCTAGATTTATAGTCAATGTAGATGTAAGTATATAAGGATTAGATAAATCTTGGGTTTAATTACTTTTCATAGAAAAAATTTCAGAAGAATTAGACCAAATATATAATCTTCCCAGATTATTTTTCTTTGTGTGTTAAGATAACACTGACCTGTTAGGGACAGTTTTATAATAAGAAGAGAAAGGAATAACTAGATCTCAGTTCTTTGGGGTCTTAGAACCTGAGAAAGAGCACGGTAGTTTTGTACTTAGGGAGACAGTAGGGGTGAGTTACGTCTCAATATGTGAGAAGATTAGTTTTGCCCTAGATGGGCTTTAATTTCCCATCCCAGATTGTATTGACAGCACATTGTAAGATAATACATTCTTATCTACTGAGGCATAATGCTGCAAATGCTTTTAAATCTCTTTGAAAGTCACTGAAGTCTTTTGTTTTAACTCTACTGATTTTTTTATTTGTTTTTTTAAACTATGGCATTGTGCTAATTGTTTTACCATCCTGACATGGAAGGAAGGCTGGATCACTGTCTTCTATTCTTTCTCTTGTTATGTTTTGGTGTAATCTTCATCCAGAGACATTTTTTTCCTGCTTTTAGAGAGAGAGAAAGAAAGAGAAACATCAGTGTGAGAGAGACACATCAATTAGCCACCTTCTTGTACCAGGGGCTCGAACTCACAACTCAGGCACGTGCCCTGACCAGGTATCAAACCTGCGACCCCTCGGTCAGTGGTACAATGCTCCAGCCAACTGAGCCACACCAGCCAGGGCTATTCTTTATCTTGTTTTGACAATTGGTCTTTATTAAAGAATTTTTTGTATGCCCCAATAACTATAGATATATGAAATCTAAGTTATATAACCAGTAGAGTATATATTTTGAATGTTTCCAGTTGAGATGCAAATGAAATTAAACTGTATAATTTAGCCTGAATCCTTAAAACATAGTTATTGAATTTATATTTAGATTTATACATAAATTCCATAAGCAAGTTGGAATGAAAATGGAATAAACTGGTTTATAATAAGTTTACATATTTGAACTTTTCATGATAACATACCACTGGACCTACTTTGTAGGCTTATCAGATGCGCCCATCAATTATTTTTTTTGATGAAATCGATGGTCTGGCTCCAGTACGATCAAGCAGGCAAGATCAAATTCACAGGTAAAAGTTGCTTGATGACACTTCTGACTTTTCCCTATACTTTGAGCTGTATTGATTGCATGAGTAACAAGGGTCAGTTAGGTGGTGAAGGAAACTTTATAAACAAGTAGTTTCCCATATTTTGGGGGGGCATAGTAAAATCTCGATGTACTGTATAGTAGAAAAAAAAATCTGAGATTTGGGTGGCAGGGTATTCTCAAACAGTGTTAAAATCTTAGTTATACTTTTTGGCTCTCTGAGCAGCACTATGGTGTTCAGCAAGAACACAAGTGCCTTACAAAAGGTGGCAAAAAGGGAGCCAAGAAGAAAGTGACTGACCCATTTTCTAAGAAAGATTTGTGTGATGTGAAAGCACCAACTATGTTCAGCATAGGTAATATTGGAAAAACATGTCATGAGAACGCAGGAACCAAAATTGCATCTGATGATCTCATGGGTCATGTTTTTGAAGTGAACCAAGGTGATCTGCAGAATGATGAAGTTGCATTTCGAAAACTGAAGCTAATTAGTGGGGATGTTCAGAACAAAAGCTGCCTTAATTTTCATGGCATGGACTCTTCCTGTGACAGAATGTGCTCTAAGGTCAAAAAATGGCAGACCATGGTTGAAGCTCATGTTGATGTCAAGACTACCAGTGGTTACTGGCTTTGTCTATTCTGTGTTGGTTTTACTAAAAAAGTACAACAAACAGATTCTGAAGACCTCTTAATGTTCTTCATTAATGGGCCTGCCAAATACAGATGAAGATGATGGAATTCATGACCTAAGAAGTACAGACAAATGACTTGAAAGGAATTGGTCAGTATGTTGATTCCAGATAGCATTGGAAGAGACATAGGAAAGGCTTGCCAACCTATTTATCTGCCCCTTTATATCATTGTTAGAAAAGTCAAATGTTGAAGAAACCCAAGTTTGAACTGGGAAAACTCATGGAGCTTCATGGTGAAGGAGCTGTTCTGGGGTAGTTACTGGGGATGAGACAGGTGAAAAAGTTGAGTAAGCTGATGGATATGAGCCCTTAGTCCAAGAATCTGTTTAAAATTCAGACTTTTTTTAAAAAAAATTATTTTAGAGGGGAAGGGAGAGAGGAAGAGAGGGAGGGAAATACCTGTGGGAGAGAGAAGCATTGACTGGTTGCTTTCTCCAGGTGCCCTGACTGGGGACGGAGCCCACAACCCAGGCATGTACCCTGACTGGGAATTGAACTGGTGACCTTTTAGTTTGTGAGATGACACCCAACCAACTGAGCCACACTAGCCAGAGCTAGCCAGAGCTAAAAGTCAGACTTTTTATGTTGGCAAATAAAAATACTATTTGTGATGTTTTAAAAAAAATCTTGGTTACAGACTTAACTTGTGATACAAATTTAAATGCCCACTGGCCATTGAAGTAAGGCAAATGAAATGAGTGAGCCAGCCCAATGGTATAAGAGTGGGGCTGTGGTGAGTAATATGGCTGAGTGTTCAGCCATCAGAGCATAAGCAGTTGTTTTTATCTCTAGCCTACTGAATTGCAGAAGCTGACCCAGACTTGAAAACTAAATTTTCTTTCTTAAATCTTACGTTCAAATTTTTGTGTTAAATGTCTTTTAAATGTTGCCAACTAATTCACATGCTTTTAAGACACTGTCTGAGCCAAACAAAATATGTCCTAGCACCTGACTACTAGTCTAGTGTTCTAATACTAGCCCAACTTCCTCATTTTCATGATGGGAAAATTGAATCTCCCCTATGGTTACTCAAGGAAGCACTTTTTCTTAATGCCACTGTCTCAACTTGAATCTAAATTACTCTTAGTCCCAGTTCATTTTCAGTTTTTCATGACTTCTTTTCAAATTATCTCATAAATTATGTATAATTGCTTAAGTAATTTGGGATGCCCTAAAGCAAAGGTTTGCATGCCTTCCTATTTGCTAGTATGTTTTTATTGTAAATGATACAGAAGAGGAGCAAGAAATAATCTGAGTGATAGGTAGGTTTTTACTTCTTTTAACACCTGATGATATTTACTGTATTCTGGTGGCCTTCTTTGACTTGATGCTATACATTTTCATCTGTTGCTATGAGCAGTAAATTAAAATGTCAAGTACTCTGGTAAAAATAGTTATGTTTGCACTGGTGATGTAGCTCAGTTGGTTGGAGCATTGTCCAGATACACAAACATTGCAGGTTCCATCTCCGGTCAGGACACATACAAGAAGCAACCAGTGATGCATAAATAAGTGGAACAACAAATCAGTGTCTGTGTATCTTTATCTCTCCCCCATTCTTCTCTCTGGCTAAAATCAGTAAATTAAATTAAAAAAAATTTTAATGTCTGTACCAGCAATCATACAAATTTTTCTATATGACACATTTCAGTGTCACTGCCTGCTGTATTGTGTTAATAGGGAGAAATATTTAACAATACTAACATCACTTTGCAGTCAAGTAATTGAGAAGTTACTCAATTATATTTGGAACAATTGTAAAGGGATTGGAGTCATTTTAGCAAGCATATGCCATCTTATATATATTTCAGAGAAATTTAGTGTACAATGAATTATTTTGATGCATTAGAAAATAAGATTTTAGCCTAAGAAAAAGAATGCAGATATAAAGTAAGTTAAATTAAAACCCTAAAATCTTTACTTTGAATTAAAAATACTATGATTTCATGATAAATTTTTTAAAGAAAACTCTGAGAGAAGTGTGATCTGAATTTGTTTAATTAAATCAGGAATATATTGATTTCTTCATTAAACTTTGTGATGATGAAAGAAAAAAAAAATTCATAGCTTTGGACACTGAAAAAATCTCGAAGCAATCACAATCCAGTAGCAATTCGTACCTTTAGCACGCAGATTGTGGACTGTGAATACTAGTACTCGTAGGAGAAATGATAGATTGCAGAACTAAAGCAGGAAATAAGCAAGACAAACCTGGAACATCTTGTCATGCCTAGAAGCAAGGAAGAAATAGAAGATTATTAGGATCATATGAGAATGAAATAGCCAATTTTGAATGAGTTTCCATTGACCAAAGATGGGGCAATTTGAATATCAAAAATAATAATGACTACAGTAGATTGAAATACATCAGATACATTGAAAAGTAACTTTTTAATGATTGTTTTAAAAATCTTATTGGTCACTTTGAGGTTTCAATATCGGTGACTCTTTACTCTGAAAATTGGATAAAGAGAATGAATCAAGCATTTCTTTTTCCTGTTTTCTGTAGTCATGATTCAGGCCATGAATCAGGGTAATTTTATAGTTGATGAAGTAAAGTTCTTTATAGGAAAAATACAGTCAATAAATGCAAAGGAAATGATTAAGTTAGAAGAATCAGCATTTTGCAACCCCTTATGAAAAAGTAAATCTCTGCCTGTGGTGTTCTACTGGGAGTGATTTTGCCCCCCAGGGGACAAATGTCTGGGGACATTTTGATTGTCACAAGTGTGGGATGGGGATGCTTGATATCTAGTGGATGAATACTAGGGATGCTATTAAAATATCCTAGAATGCACAGGACAGCTCTCCACCAGAAAAAAAATCATCTAACCCAAAATGTCAATTGTGCCAAGGCTGAGAAACATCAATCTAAGCAATAATTATTAGTGTCTGCTAAAACAGTAAGGTATAAAGATTCATAGTGAAGTTTATAGTGAGTAGAATAAGGTGACATCTCGCTTAAACCCAACCCACTGATCTCAAGTGAGAAACTGGTATTAAGCCCTCCTGAATTATACAGTAGAAAGCAAATACATGGTGTAGTCCTATGAAATGTGCTATGCCAAGTAGTTTAACCTGCATCTATTAAGTTTCTAGGTCTAATTACCAGTTCACAGGATATACAAATGGTAGAAGACAAGTTATATGACCCCATCAGGAAGATAACCATCAGTTCACAGTGTGGGAAGACAATTCTACAATACAAATAACCCAGTTCCTTCAACAAATGAATGGCATGGAAGAAGGGGGAAAAAGTTAGGGAGTGTGATGGGAACTGTTACTGACTTGAGGGATGTTTGACCATGTGGTGCTTGATTGAACAAATCAATTTTAAAAAGATACTTTGAGAAAATCGGTGAAATTGGGTATTAGATTATATTAAGGAATTATTGTCATTTACATTGGTGTCATAGTATTGTGGAAGTTTTTAAAAGTCCTTATCATGGAAATACATATGTGAAATACTTAACATGAATTATTTATATTAAATGATTTGCAGGTTTTTGTTGTGTTTTTTAAAGCCATCTGGTAAAGACATATAAAAGGAGTATTAATTGTTGAAACTTGTTGATGAAGATGTGGAGATTATTTTATTAATCTCCATAGTCAAAAGTTTAAAGTGTAATTAAAATTCTGTGTATTTATGCTTTGTGTGTATTTTATTTTTGGATTTTTTGTTTGATTATGAGTACACACAGAACATTTTATAATTTTAGATACTATTTGTCTATCTGGTACTTGGTAGTTTTTTTTTTTTTATGTTTGTCTTATTTGGGAACTCTCAAGTGTCTTTAAAAAAAGATGCTTTATGAAATGACTTTCATGACCCATTTGTGCATTCTAAAGACCATCTATGTTTTCTGTTGATTTTAATCTGTATATGCCATTTAGTGTGCTACTTTACAGAATTTTTTAAAGTAGTTTTTAAGTGATTTTATTTATTTATCTTTTTTAGAGAGAAAGGGAAAGAGAGGGAGAGAAACATCAGTGTGTGGTTGCCTCTCGCACGCCCCCAGCTGGGGACCTGGCCCGCAACCCAGGCATGTGCCCTGACTGGGAATAAATGGGTAAAAACTTTTCAGTTTGCAGGCCAGCACTCAATCCACTGAGCCACACCAGCCAGGGCCAGAATTTTTTTAAATCTTTTGAAAGTAGTGAGATGCTAAAGAAAATTTATTCTAATTTAATGTATTTACTCTTACCAAAAGAAGAAATGTTATATTCAACATCCAATAAATTAATCTCTTCTCTCTTATTTTTAAATTTAGTTCTATTGTTTCCACCCTGCTAGCGCTTATGGATGGATTGGACAGCAGAGGAGAAATTGTGGTCATTGGTGCTACCAACAGACTGGATTCTATTGATCCTGCTTTACGAAGGCCTGGTCGCTTTGATAGAGAATTTCTTTTCAGCTTACCTGATAAAGATGTAAGAACTCAATTAACACCACTCAAATTTTGGCAAAATATGTTGCCCTTATCATCAATAAGTCTTGGCACAGTAAAAATTTGAAGATTGAATTTTGTATGTTCTGAAGCAAAGTTGTATGATTAACGCCCAAACATGTATGTATGTATTTACAGAGAAGTATATTACTCTATTTAAAATAAGTCAGGTAATTTTTTTTTTTCAAATAATGCTTTCCTAAAAATACTCTTTAAATTATTTCAGTTTAGGCAAAGACTTTGGATGTTAATAATACAAATCCTACAACTTTGTTTTGTTTTAGAACACTTTGCCTAATGAAGTCAATCTTTAACCAATTTGTTAGCCTTGGATTTTTCATGGGTGCCACCATGTTATTTTAAAGCCACTTATTTTTTTGAAAACCAAGCAAGAAAATATAATAGAGCCCTGGCTGGTGTGGTTTGGTGGATTGAGCACTGTCCTGCAAACCAAAAGGTCACCAGTTTGATTCCCAGTCAATGCGCATGGCCTGGGTTGCCAGCCAGGTCCCCAGTTGTGGGTGTATGAGAGGCAACTGATTGATGTATCTCTGGCACATCAATATTTTTCTTTCTTTCTCCCTCCCTTCCCCACTCTCTAAAAATAATAAATAAATAAATAAAAGGAAATATAGCAGAGCTGTCAATACTCTTAAAAATAGTTCTTAACATGTACCAGAATGAATAGGAGTTCAGTAGTTACTTTTTTTCATTCACATTTGTGATGAATGGAACTTTAGTACTATAAATATAAATCTGTTTAATATAAATTCCTTAACCTTTTACAAATACATCTTTTTTTTACTGTTTCATATTTTTATTTAGGTACTGATATCTTTAACATTTTAGATAATTAAGAGTATTTCAAATTGAAATTATTCTAATCTGAATAATACTTCTTTATTATAGATGTGAAAAATGTTTTTATTTGCAGGCTCGAAAAGAAATTCTAAAGATTCACACAAGGGATTGGAATCCTAAACCACTGGACATATTTTTAGAAGAACTAGCAGAAAACTGTGTTGGTAAGCATTACTTTTAAGCATTAAGAAATATATGCAATTCAAAGATGGAACAAGTTGTAGTATTGCAAAGTTATATTTAAAGAAATACAAGGTTATATTTGTTTCTCATCTCTACCTGTTTTCTTCCTACAAAATTACAGATATTAGAAATATTTGACAAATCTGCTGTTGGGGAATTTGAGAGCAAAATAGACAATAATAATAGCTATCTTTCGCTGACTGTTTACATTTTTCTAGTCATCCTGTTGAGCATTCTTTTACATATATTTCAGGTAATTCTCACATCAGACCTATAAAGGTAGGTAACATCATCCCCACTTTACAGATGTAGAAGTGGCTGACAGAGCATGAGTAATTCTCCAAAGATTACACGTCTCGGAAATGACAAACTGGAATTTGAACCTTATCTGTGATTTTAAAACTCTTGCTCTTGACTCCTGTGCTCTATTAGTGTTTGCATATTTCACTCACAAAAGTTGATTTGTTGATGGTTATCACCACCATATAAGTTTACTAAGTAAATGAGAGATTTTAGCCTTATTACACTTAAATATTTTGCTACTATGTTGTTAGGCTCACTTAATTTAACCATAGTTATGCTAATAGTATGGTAATTTACCTTTTTTTTTTTTGTCTTGGTAGGATACTGTGGTGCAGATATTAAGTCCATATGCTCTGAAGCTGCTTTATGTGCTCTGCGTCGACGCTACCCACAGATATATACCACTAGTGAGAAACTACAGTTGGATCTCTCTTCAATTAATATCTCAGCTAAGGATTTTGAGGTAGCTATGCAAAAGATGATACCAGCCTCCCAAAGAGCTGTGGCATCACCTGGGCAGGCACTGTCCACCATTGTGAAACCACTTCTGCAAAGCACTGTTCACAAGATCTTAGAAGCCCTGCAGAGAGTATTTCCACATGCGGAAATCAGAACAAATAAAGCGTTAGACTCGGGTATGAGACTTGATTGATTACTGAAAGCTAGTTTTTATAATTAGTAAAGCTAAATGTTTTATAATTCTCAGCAGTACTTCTTACGCAGTTTCTTGAAAGGAATTTGGTCATGCTTTTCTTGGGTGGTTGAAGGAAATATACTTCAGGAATTGCCCTTAACTTAATCTATTTTAAGTTTGGAATGCATTTTTGAGTGTTTAAAAAATGTCACTGATCCCTGGATGGTGTAGCTCAGTGTATTGATTGAGCACGGCGGGTCTGGAACCAAGAGGTCTCTGGTTCAATTCCCAGTCAGGGCACATGCCTGGGTTGCGGGCCAGGTCCCCAGTAGTGGGTGTGTGAGAGGCAACCATACATTGATGTTTCTCTCCCTTTCTTTCTCCTTCCCTTCGCCTCTCTCTAAAAATAAATAAATAAAATCTTTTTTAAAAATGTCATTTAAAAGTTTGCTTTGCAATCTAGAAAAGTTACTAATGTACAATTGTTTTGTTTTGTTTTTTAATAGATATTTCTTGTCCTCTGCTGGAAAGTGACTTGGCATACAGTGATGATGATGTTCCATCAGTATGTGAGAATGGGCTTTCTCAAAATTCCTTTAATAAGGCTAAAGAAAACTTTAATTTTCTTCATTTGAATAGGTACATTTTCCTTGGAAACTATTACTATTATTATTATTTTTTGGTGTGTAAATTCCCTAAAACTAAATGAGACGGTGGTTAAAGTGTAAAAGAGATACCAACTAATCTGCTGTTTTTTAGGTGAAAATATAAAAAAGAAATTTGTTGCAGTTGTCACTATAGTAGAAATTGCACTGTATAATTATTCTTAAACAGCTGTGGAGGGTAATTGTTTTCAAAAACCATGTGAGCCATGTTGTTATGATTGGCCAACAAAATATTCAAAATTTTTGACTTATGTAAGTTCATAGTTGGTAATTTGTGAGAAAAATGTAAACTTTTTATTTTCTAAAACATTGCTTATTACTCATTTCTTTCAGAAATGCTTGTTATCAGCCTATTTCTTTTCGACCAAGAATATTGATAGTGGGAGAACCAGGATTTGGTCAAGGTTCTCATTTGGCACCAGCTGTCATCCATGCTTTGGAAAAATTTGCAGTATACACATTGGACATTCCTGTTCTTTTTGGAGTCAGTGCTACATCTCCTGAAGAAACGTGTGCCCAGGTCATTCATTGTTACCCAGACAGATAAGCTGTAAGGCAAAGCAGTCTTCCAAAGACAAAGTCTAGAATTGCTTCATTTTTTTTTTTTGTACATTTTTGTTCTGTTTCCTGATTTGTAACTTTAGGTTTATAAAATAAATCTAATGCATAACTTTTTAGTCATTAAAGAATATCTAAGTGACCTTAGGAGCATTATTAGATCTCTCTGCCTAAAATGGGGAAAATAATTTTGTTTTCAGTGTATGGCTGTATGAGAATTATACTTAAAAAAGTGACTGCTGTGTTCTAAGTACTCAGGTATTATTCTGCTTCTGTTTTTGCTATTTTTATTTTTAAAATTTTTTTAATGAAAAGGTTTTATATTTTTATACTTAATCTTTGTTACAGCAGAAAAGTCTCCTACATTTCTTGAGCCGTCTTCTAATTGCTTGAAGCAATTATGTTTTCTAAATATGAGACAAAACATTTATAAATAAACATGTGGGGTTGGGGAAGCATAGCATTACTGATGTGCTGACTTCCTAACTGAACATAAATTTTTTTCTGTTTGCTAGATGATTCGTGAAGCTAAGAGAACAGCACCAAGTATAGTATATGTTCCTCATATCCATTTGTGGTGGGAAATAGTTGGACCAACACTCAAAGCCACATTTATCACATTATTACAGAATATTCCTTCATTTGCTCCAGTTTTACTACTTGCTACCTCTGACAAACCCCATTCTGCTCTTCCAGAAGAGGTAATTTGTAAGGGCAAAATTATTATGCTTTAAAAACAATTTATTTGTATTCAAATAATAAGAACTTGTAAAAATTCCAAATGCTTCAGAAATGAATAAAATGATAAAAAATTTTCTTTGGAAAGATAGCATTGTTAACTATTTGGTATATGTGCTTGTTAGTCAGCATGGTGTATGTATATGTGTATGTGTATAGTAAGTTTACATTATAAAATTTTTTCTCTTCTAAAAATTGAATTATGTAATGCATAGTATTCTGTAATTTGCTTTATATATTTTATATATTCTTCCATACATAACTTATTCCTTTTAATAGCAACATGGCTTTTTCCATTGTCTTGATATACCACAACATTTATTCAAATTCTTGTCCATAGGTATTTGGTTATTCTAGTTTACTGCTACAGTGGACATCCCTAGGTTTTATTTATTTACATATTTTGCATCTATGGGTTTTAATTTGTACAGGCATTACTATATGGTTTCTAGCATTCATTCTTAAAAGTGGAATAACTGTAGCTCAGTTAAAGAACATGCACATTGAATATTTTTGATGGTACCAAATTACTATCCAACTTTATGCCAATTTAGACAACTACCAATAGCGAATAATAGTTCATACTTCTGCTTGGAGTACTCTTCTCTTAGATACTTGCCTGGCATGGTGCTTTACTTTCCTCAGGTCTCTGCTCAGCTACCACCTCAGAGACGCCTCCCTGATTAGTTTCTCAGTTATAGCAGTAGTTCCTCTGCCCATTACTTTCTTTTTCCTTAGTCTGCTTTCTTTTTATCTTTTCCTTGATGTTAAATATGAATTTGTTTGTCTCTCCCAGCTGAATGTGAAGTCAGGGACTTTTTTTCCCACTTCTACTCCCAGAGTGTGGGAGGCCGCTCTTCGGTCCCAGCTCCCACTGGGAGATGCACAGTACCCATGCCCACGGATAGGTTTTCCCCGTGGGGAATCAGGCCTGCAATGTAACTAGGCTGCCATGAGTCTTGCTTTTTGCTAAAACTCCCTCACCATGAATTGAGGACATTTACTGCAAAGCAACTTCCTAAAAACCATGCTGAACCTTCCAAGGATGAGTGTAACCGGTCCAGCTACTTTTGCCTTTGCATTTGCAAATATCCCTCTTCTGTGATGTGATTACCAGCATCCTCTCCTTTGTTTTCTGTATAAGGTAACCACCTAAAGTGAGCCTGTGCATAGTTAATGAGGACCTTCTTGTAATGTGCCCAGTAAGACAATAAAAAGCTCAATGGAGTGAGAGGGCCAAGGTTTTTGCTCCCCTTGAGAGAAAAGCCATGCTGTCCCTTTTCCTCGACTGGATTTGATAATCCGTGTGAATGTCTCATTTCATCCATAATGACTTGGACCCCAAGAACCTGGGTCCACATCACCAGAGTGCATAATAAGCATACTGTAGGCTTCTATATGTCTTCATTTAATGAGTGAATGTAATCAGTTCTGCAATACCTTCGACAAAATTGGTTTGTAGTGTTTAGAGAATTGGTAGGAAGTTAAATTCAAATATTTTGCTAGAGAAATACTTATTGAGTGCTTATTCTCTGCTAGGCATCATTTTAGGCAAAAGGAATATAACAATAGACAAAAAATTGTATCATCTTAGGGCTTACATTGTAGTTGAGCCCTAACTCCAGAGGTGGGACTAAATAAAAATAAATAAATATATTATACTAACCTATTGCTGTAGAGAAAGATTTAGCTAAGCAGTGCCAAAAGAGTGTGGTAGGGTCACAGTGTCGAATAGGCTATGTGAGGCCTTACTAGGAAGATGTCGTTTGAGCAAAGACCTGAAAAATGTAAGGTATCCTGATCCATTTGAGTGTTCAAAGGACAAAGCTCTCTGGCACAGGAAAAGCAAATGCAAAGGCTCTGAAGCAAAAAAAGTGTGTTTGGTGAGAAACATACTTCTAGCAAGAAGGCCAGGGTGGCTACAGCAGAGTGAGTAAAGGGCATAGTAGGAGGAACTATGGTCAAAGAGTTATCAAAGGATCAGATTACATCCCTAATGGCTATTTAAGTAGTCAATTGTGAATTATTCAAGTGAAAGTTTAATAAGCTGGGAAATGAACATTAATTACAGTAAGCATTCACATAGTGTCATCAGAAGGTTCTATGACTTAAAGCAAAACAGTGTATGATGAAATCAGTTTTATCTAGGCTTATTGATATAAACAAGAGTTAATTTCCTTCTCACCAACATTATAACAAAACAATGGTGAATAAAACACCATTATGCGGCAACCTTCTATAAATATTACAGATTTTTAGGGTGGGAAATCCTTAAGGGTTTTAGTTTAGTTAATCATCTTGTTCTGGATTCTTCTTACATAGTCTCTCCTTTATGTTGATATCCCACCTTTGTTGAAACAGTTTTTTCACTATTGTTATCTCTAGATCCTAAAAAATCAACTTACTTTGAGAGGCTTCCATTTTTTAATTTCCATTTGTTTCCCAGGTACTATATTGAACCTGTCTAATCTATTTTCATTATGGCAACTCTTGTATATTTTAATACTCTTTTCATTTCTATGTTTCCATTCTAACCCAGGCTTCTTCACACTAAACATTTCTTCTATGATATGGAATATTCCTTCAGGTTACTAATGCAATAGTTTATTTCTTCCTCACTTAAGAATACCAAGCAGGTGACTAGATTGGCAGGTCTACTTGCCATGGAGTCATTTAGATGCTCGAGCTGAGAGAGTTTTCTCATTTTCATCAGATGGCTTTCCAGGTTCCTTTCATTCCATCCAGCTGAAAGGAGTGGCTCATTCATATGCCTTATCTGAAAGTGATGTATATTAGTTCTTTTCACATTATGTTGGCTAAAACTCAGTCACATAGCTCTACCTACTTGTAAGGGAGACTAGGAAATACAATATAGCAGTGTGTGCAAAAAGGAGAGAACATGGACTATGATAATAGCTGGCTCTGCCACACATTACACATACTTTTAGATTCTTCAAAATTCTGGTCACTCTCCTGAATGTTTTTCTCTTTATATGCCTTTTGAAAGGCTGTACCCAGAATGAATTAAGTACTCTAGGAGTGTTCTGATTTACTGTTCTGTACAGAATTGCTGCTTAGTAGCCACATTGTACCATTGGTTTATTGTATTTATGGTCAATTAAAACTCTTAGTTATTTTGAAGTTAGAGACAAAAATAAGTTTATACTCTCAGTAATAAAAACTAACAGAACTTCCTGTATACAGATATAGGGAGGTTGAAAATCAGTTTAATGTGGAATAACTTTATTAAGAATGTGGGAATTCTGTACTTAGCGATATTTTTTAAAGGATACCTTCTCTTTTTTGTTACGTTAATATTTCCTAAGTATAAAATTGTAAACTGGGTAGCATATCTCAGTTCCCCACTGTAGAGTATGGTGGAGTAGGCACAGAACCAGAATTTGCCCATTTAAAAAAATGAATAATGTAGTTTATATGGATACAAATACATATTTTGATCCTTGTATTATCTTCAGTGATTTAGTGATACTGTCGATATAGCATTGGCCTACAGTATATGAGAAATACTGTGTGAAATATTATTAGCTACATTAAAGTTTGTCTATTTCAAAACTTCAGACAGAGTTCCTATATACAAGAGGTCAAAAATGAGTGGACCCTAACAATTCTGACCAGTGTGGAAAAATCAGAAAGAATGTTATCAGTGGATTAGAAACTTCCATGAATCCATGAATGACAAAATAGTGGAAATTAAACCATAGTTTAAAGCATGTGCAAGAAAGGACTGATGAATGATTTCTAGCTCTGTCACTGCTAGGAAGGAATTGAAAGAGCCTTTGGACAACTTTGGGGTAATTGGGTTTTCTTCACTTGTGTCCATGCCAAAGAGTAGCAGAGTTTGTCCTCAGCTAGAGCAGTGAAGATGAGCTAAAGGATTACTGTGAGAGAGCAGTGAATTGTCTATGGCTGTTGATATCAGAAGGAATAGGAAGCCCTAGTCCCAGAAGACAAATGATAGGCACGTTCTTTTTCCAGTATAGGCTAGCTTCTTTCATAATCATTGGAACTAGAAGCTAGACTAAACAGGAAAAGCATTAGTGGACAGTCAGAAATGTCAAAGCAGAGATGAGCTTATAAATAAGCATTTGAGGAAGGACAACTCCATAGTCATATCCATACATCACCAACAGACTTCTGTGGAAAGAATCAATCTGAGACATGGTAAGTTACACTCCCAACATTAAAAACCCCACAGGGCTGCCCCAGCTGGTGTGGCTCAGTTGGTTGGAGTGTTATCTCAGACCCCAAAATGTTGGGGATTTGATTCCTGGTCAGGGCACATGCCTAGGTTGTGGGTTCAATACCCTGTTGGGGTGCATGTGAGAGCCAAACAATCGATGTTTTCTCACATTGATGTTTCTCTCTCTCTCTCCTCTCTTCTTATCTCTCTAAAATCACTACACTTTTTTTTTTTTTTTTTTTCCTAATCAAAGAAGCCATAGGACTGGCTGAAAAGGAGCAGACACAGATGAAGAGTGAATTGGAAAAAGTTAAACGAAATGGACAAGATAGATTTAGGTCTAACATCCATTTAATAGGATTTGTGGGAGAAAAAAAATGTAGAAGAGAAAATAGTCACATAATAGAACATTTTGTAGAATTAAAGAATACCATAAGCTTCAGATTTAAAATGCCCTTTGTGTTCTCACTGATAGATATAAAAAGGCTTTTATGTATGTAAAATTTCAGAATGCCAAAAGTACATAGAAAATCTTCCAGGAGAAAAAATTACTAGAAAAGACTGAAAATCAAATTGTTTCCACCTTTTCATTGGTAACACTGGATACTGAGGAGACAACTGAGCAATATTTTTAAATGTTGAAGGAAAATAATTTTAATTTTATTTTTCAATTACTGTGTACGTTCAGTATTATTTTGTACTAGTTTCAGGTATATAGCATAGTGGTTATTAGACATTTATATACATTACAAAATGTTCCCCCCTCCTGATATTTCTAATACCTGGCTGACACAATGCATAGTTACTACAATATTGTTGACTATATTCCCTATGCTATACTTTACATCCCCGTGACTGTTTTGTAACTACCAATTTGTACTTAGTTTCTTTCACCCAGTCCCTGAGCTGCCCTGCCTGCTGGCAGCCATCAGTCTGTTCTCTGTGTATATGAGTCTGTTTCAATTTTGTTTGTTTGTTTGTTTTGTTCTTTCCACTTATGAATGAAATATGGTGTTTGTCTTTCTCTAACTTATTTTACTTAGCATAACACCCTCTAGGTCCATCCATGCTGTCACAAATGGTAAGATTTCATTGTTATGGCTGAGTAATATCCTATTGTATATATGTACCATAGCTTCTTTATCTGTTTTATTGATGGACAATTGGGTTGCTTCCATATCTTGGTTATTGTAAATAACATTGCTATGAACATATGGGTCCAAATTTTCTTTTGAATTAGTGTTTTGGGTTTCTTTGGATATATACCCATAAGTGGAATTTCTAGGTCATACAGGAGTTCTATTTTTAATTTTTTGAGGAACCTTCATACTGTTTTCTATAGTGGCTGCACCAATCTGCATTCCCACCAACAGTGCACAAGGGTTCACTTTTCTCCACATCCTCACCAACACTTGTTGATGTATTGATGATAGCCATTCTGACAGGAGTAAGGCATATCTCATTGTGACTTTAATTTGCATTTCTCTGATTAGTGGCTTTGAGCATCTTTTTAAATGTCTTTACCATCTGCATATTTTCTTTAGAAAAGTGCCTCTTCAGGTCCTGTGCCCAGTTTTTAATTGGATTGTTTGTTATTTTGGTGTTGAGCTGTATAAGTTATTTATAAATTTTGGATATTAACCCCTTAATGAATGTATCATTGGCAAATATTAAAGTAAAATAATTTTGAATTTATAATTTTCTGCCCGACTAAGTTAGCATTTAGAGAGAGAGCAAAATAAAGACATTTTTTAATACACAATCCCTAAGAAACTATTACCCATAAACTTCTAACTGAAAGAATTATTAAAGAATTATTTCTCTTGGATATGTTATTTTGTAGAAGTGTCATATAAATCAGTGAGCAAAGAAAATAGTAAAACATCACAAAGTTATGTAAAAAAATTAAGGAATGTGAAACATACTAATTTAGTCTTAGTCTGAACTTGAAATGTCATGGAGACATAACTAAAGGAGAAGAAGGAAGTAAAAGCACGTTTAGATTTTTTCCTGCTATGTAGATGTTGATTAACCTTATAGTTTGGTTGAAAAAGAAGTTTAGATATGTCCATTAAAACTTGTAACAATAAAAGAATCAAAATACCACATATTATTTTTAGGCCACCAGAAGAGGGAAAGGGGAGGTACCCATTTTAATAAAAATCCCGACAAAATAAGTACATTTTAAAATTCAATGTAGAAGGGGGGGGAAAAGTTTTGTTTTGTTTTTTTCAAACATTTCTTTAAAGGAAAAATTTAAAAAACAATGAGAAGGTTCTTGGCCTACCAAATACAGGGTCTGGCACAAATAATACCCTCTTTTTATTATAAAATCTTTTAGTACAGAATCATAAGCATGTAACTCTGTAACATAACAATCTCACACTCAAGCACACCATATGACATTTTAGGTGAAGTGTTCAAATTACTGTTCATGTTGTGTGAGTCATTCGCACACCCTACCAGCCACACTCAGGCAGGTGTTACTTCTGCTGGACTCTGTATTAAAGCATACCAGAAAGTTAGTAATTAAAACTGGATTTGCACTAGATTGTATAGATTAATGGAATATAGTCTATTAGTCATTAATATACTTTTTATATACATAGATATTTAGTAAATTAATTAGTAAAAATAGAGACATTTCATGAATGATATTGAGACAATAGGAGAAAAATGTTTATACCATAGTGTATTAGAGAACATTTTATAATGTTGGTGCACAGAAGACCTTGCAAAGCAAAAAATGAAAAAAACTATGAATGTAAATCTCTCTGTATCACATATATCTGAAAGTATGCAAGCATCATGAGGAATTAACATTATTATCATCTAAGAATTATACTGGGAAGGGTCTAGGTTTGTTTGGAAATATTCATTTGGGATGTGTTTTGCCTTTGTTTTCTTTGGCAGCTCATATAAGTGGAATAATATAGATTTGTCTCTGTGAATGGCTTGTTTCACTTAGCATGGTGTTTTCAAGATTCATGCATATTGTAACATTTGTTAAAATTTTATTTCTATTTAAAATTGAATAATATTACATTGTGTGTGTATGTGTGACATTTTATTTATCCGTTTTATCCGGTGATGAGCCTTTGGATTGTCTAGCCCCTGTTATAATGAATATTCCTGTTGTCATTATTGGTTTATAGTATCTCTTTAAGTCTTTGTTTTCAGTTCTTTCATATATGTATACTGGGTTACATGGTAATTCTGTTTAGCTCTTTGAGGAATCACTGTACTGTTTTTAACGATGCCTGTTAAACTGAACGTTAATGGTCATACTATTTTACAGTTCTACTAGCTCAAGGGTTCTAAGTTTTCCAGATCCTTACCAGCACTTGTTACTTTTCATTCTTAATTCTTTTTTTTTTTAAGATTTTATTTATTTATTTTTTAGAGAGGGAAGGGAGGGAGAAAGAGAGAGAGAGAAACAGCAATGTACAGTTGCTGGGGGACATGGCCTGCAACCTAGGCATGTGCCCTGACTGGGAATCGAACCTGCGATGCCTGGTTCGCAGCCCGTGCTCAGTCCACTGAGCTATACCAGCCAGGGCTCATTCTTAATTCTTACTGAACAACCACTCATTCTCATATTTTACTTTGGGCTGTGAAAGTGAATTAATTGATTTCAACAAAACCCTTTAAGTAAATATTACCATGTCAGTTACCAGAGTCTTGAGTTTTAAAGATCCCATTTTTTTTTAGTTCTTAATCTATTATATACCTGGTTTATTTATAAACTCAACATGTAAAAGATTGTTTTAAAAGTTCTTTATTAAACAATTTGGATTATCATAAAAATGTGTATAATAACCCACTGCATTTATTTTCTTACTTTAAGGTGCAAGAATTATTTACCCATGATTATGGAGAAATTTTCAATGTTCAGTTACCTTGTAAAGAAGAACGGACGAAATTTTTTGAAGGTTTAATCATCAAACAAGCTGCTATGCCTCCTATATCAAAAAAGAAAGCAGGTTAATTCCTATATCAGAGTTAATATATAATAATTTTGAGAAAATGGGAATAAAGTATTAGTTAATGGCCTCTCCATCTTCTAATAACACAAGCTTAAAACCTTGGGCATGAGATTGATACCTCTACAGCTTAAATAGACTTCTTTCCCTCATTCAAATAGACTAAAGTTTGTAAACCACACAAGGCCTTTCAAGTATAGTTTCAATCTATGTGGACTTTGGGCCTAACTTCATAGGTCCAATCTGCTATCTAAGCCCATTTTGGGTACTTTCATTGTCCCATTTCTCCCACCTCTTTCCTTACAAAGCACTCTATCTTTAAACCATACACACATATTTCTGCCCTTTCATAAGTTTGTTCATGCTTGCTTTCTGTCAGTAAAGCTTCTTTCCTCATCCCCACGTCTACCTAAGGAACCCTTTATTTTCTTGTTCTTCTGGTATAACTCATTTTTTTCTTCCCTAACATATCTAGGCAAAATTAATTTTTTGCCCTTTCATACTACTAATATGATATATTGATGTAGTAATTATGTCTCTTACTTCCTTAATAATAGATTGCCAATTTATTGGGGCATTGCTCTCATATTCCTTTTTTTTTGTCTTGAATGCTCAGTGCATATATGTTTAAACAAAATTAAGCTTTTGCTATATTTGAAACATATCATCATTTTTCATTAGTTCAAAAATTAACTAGTAAAGAAGATTTTGAAAAAAAATTTTTAAGATTTTATTTATTTTCAGAGAGAGAAGGGAAGGAGAAAGAGAGGGAGGGTAACATAGAATGGTTGCCTCTCACGTATCCCCAACTGGGGGCCTGGACTGCAACCCAAGCATATACCTTGACTGGGAATGAAATGGCAACTTTTTGATTCTCAGGCCAGCACTCAAACCACTGAGACACACTAGCCAGAGCAAGAAGACGTTTTAATAGTAAAAATATTCTTGTCCTGGAAATACCCATAAGGTACTTTCAAAGTTTTAACAGCCCCTTAAATGATCTTAAAGTGGAACAGAGGCAATGACTTGGGAATAAGTATTCCAGTTAGAAGTTACCAGTTATTGCTGGGGGAATATAGAGGTAGAGATTATGGTAGCACTTTAGTATTCCAAATTCTCCACTTCCTGGCAGATGTAAGGAGGATTACGCCTGAAAGCCTGACTACCATGTGCGCTACATCATTTGTCACACTTAATATAATGAGAGAGTAACAACTAAAAATCTTCCATTTATGTGAAGTTTTACAGGCCTTGGAGGTACTCCCAGTAGCACCACCACCTGAACCAAGACCATTAACAACAGAAGAAGTGAAACGGCTAGAAGAACAAGAAGAAGATACATTTAGAGAACTGAGGATTTTCTTAAGAAATGTTACACACAGGCTTGCTATTGACAAGCGATTCAGAATATTTACTAAACCTGTTGACCCTGATGAGGTATTAATTTAAACTTTGGATCAAATGTGTTCTAAACTATAATGCTTCAAAACTAGAGACTATTTGAATAGTTTATGTGGTTCTCTGTCTATATTCTGAACTTGTTTTTTGTTTTAAAGATTTTATTTATTTATTTTTAGAGGGGAAGGGAGGGAGAGAGAGAAACATCAATGTGTGGTTGCCTCTCACACACCTCCTACTGGGGGGATCTGGCCCGCAATCCAGGCATATGCCCTGAATGGGAATCGAAGTGGCGATGCTTTGGTTCTCAGGCTGGCACTCAATCCATTGAGCCACACCAACCAGGGCTGAACTTGTTTTCTTATATAGAAACATACCAAATAGTGTCTAAGCACACAGAAACTTCAATAGCTGTCTAACACATTTTTCCTTTCTGCAGAGAATAGACAATTAAATTTGCTCAACCCAAACATTCTAGAAGCAATTTTTGAATGCCTTAATGATACTTACCTACACAGTTAGAGTGAGCTGGAGAACGAGTTTTTAAGTTTACATTGAAAGATAGGTGACATTTGTTTGAGGAAAGAGGAATAGAATGTAACTGGAGATACAGTTGCCCAAGAATAAGAATAAATACAAAATAAAACTAGCCTTAAATAAAAGTCAAAGCTTTCATATTAATATAATACCATTATTTCCTATGTATTTATTCTTTCCTTATATTGCCTGGCAAAGAAACTTGACTCAAACGTTTTTATGTTCAAGAGTTAATTTAGTGATTTGATCGTTTGCTTGAATTTTAGGTTCCTGATTATGTGACTGTAATAAAGCAACCAATGGACCTTTCATCTGTAATCAGTAAAATTGATCTCCACAAGTATCTGACTGTGAAAGACTATTTGAGTGATATTGATCTAATATGTAGTAATGCTTTAGAATACAATCCAGATAGAGATCCTGGAGGTGAGCATTAGGGAGTTTTTTTTCATGGGGTGGAATGGGGGCAGCTAACACTTAGAAGGTTGATTTGATACCAGGTGCTACTATGCGATAAACATTTTACATTCACAGTACCAAAGTGTTCCATTTCCTTTCTTCAAGAGGTGGACACTGTTAAGTTTGAGGATATCTTTCCAGACCTTTTCTTTGCGTATACTCATTCTACCCTCATGTAATCTATTAATAATGAAATTATATATTTGCTCATGTATATAATTATGCATTCAAATATTTACATATTTGGGATAAACTTATTCATTTCCAAAAATAATTTGTTCTCAGTTTTGTCTTTTAGCTTCTTATTCTTGTTTTATGGATGTCCTTAATATTTCTAGTGGATAATATATTTTTTAATAGTCCATTTCTGCATTAACTCTCTCCTCCAGTACATTGGCTTTTACAGTTGGTAGTACTTATAAATTAGACTGATTAGCATAGTGACCTACTGAGTTTCTTTAGCAACTGAAAAGTTCACTAGTATTCCACCCTACTTTCCCTAAGCTTTTCCTTATGTATAGTTCAGGATCCTGGAGGTAAGCAGTGGAAAACAGGCTACCAAGCTTGGAGTGCCCCTTAATTGTGGAAGGAAGGATTTACCTGGGAAGCAGAGGGCTTTTTTCTGTTTGGTTGCAGTCATGCTGCTGCTGCTTCTCTTTCTGTCCATGTGGCAGCCTAAAATTACTTTAGACCAGTGGTAGTCAAACTTCATCAACTGTCAGAATCTAAAGGATTTGTTAAGATGCATGTTGCTGGACCCATCTCTGGGGCTTCTGATTCTGTAGATAGAGGATGAGGGCCTGAGAATTTGCATTACTGACCAGCTCCTAGGTGATTCTCATGTTCCTACACCTCAGAAACCAATGCTTCAACTTTGCCCTGCCTTTCTTCAGGCACAGATGCCGTTAGAAGCCCCTTCCAATATCTCTTTTGATATCATAGCTACACCTTGGGCGTGAATATTGCAGCCTACTGCCCTGTGAGAGAGACTGATGAACCATTCAGTCAAGCTTGTATTCACTTGACTTCTGCCTTCTGCCTCAGCGTATTCCAGTTTACAGTAGTTGGACTCAGTATGGGATTTTATCCACTGTTTCCTAGTATAGGGTTGTTCTTTCATTATCTTTGCTTAGTTTCTCTGTCAATGCAGTAACATTCCCTATATCACTTCCAAAAATCTTTTACATCCTGGTTCACTAATGACACTGATAGCCTTCCTTTCTGGGTTGCTTTTTTTTTTAATCATTAATGTTGTTTAGTCTTACTATTGATTGATTTCTGTATTTTTTTCCTGATACTTCAAAGGGATCTGGATAGAACATAGCAATAAAATTGTTTGGATTTAGTCTGCCATATTGAATTAGATGTGTAGAACACTAAATTGGCACAAAGGAGAGAATAACACAATTTTAGTAACTGCTACTATTCATGGTAAAACTAAAAAAAGAATGATAATGGCTATAATCTTAACCAAAAATGTTGAAAAATTTTTAAATACTTTATTTTTCAGATCGTCTCATTAGGCACAGAGCCTGTGCTTTAAGAGATACTGCCTATGCAATAATTAAAGAAGAACTTGATGAAGACTTTGAGAAGCTTTGTGAAGAAATTCAGGAATCTAGAAAGAAGAGAGGTAGGAAAATAATTTGGCATCAAAAAAAGATGCTTTTGATGTAGTGTAAGCCCTTTTAATTAATCCTTCAGGTAATTTTGAAATCTGGAAGTTTGATTTGATATACCATATCTATTTATAAGGTTGTAGTTCCTCCAGATATGCCCCATCTTATTACCATGTGATGCCAAAGCAAAATTCCACTCCTGCTGGTGATAAAAGATCAGATCCAGAGCAGAATGAAAAGCTAAAGACACCCAGTACTCCTGTGGCTTGCAGCACTCCTGGTAAGTGCACACTTGGGTAATTTTTACTTATGAAATTATAATCTTTATGCTCTTCCAATGCTCTTTACTTTCTCCCTCAGTTTCCTTTATTTATATTGAGGTAGTGAATTACATTGATTTTGTGAATATTGATACAAGTTTCCATTCTTAAAGTAAATCTATGTTATAATGATTTTCCTCTTGTAGTCCCACTTCACCTTTATTTAATTGTGGATTGACTTGATTTGAAACTGATTTTCATTTCTTAAAAATCCTGGTCATTTTCTGTTCCTCTTTATTCTTAGAGTATAACTTTTTAGGGCACCAGTCCAAAGCCCGTGCGTTTTCCAAAGACCTCTCCCTTGGCAGGGTCTTACTCCATTTTTTGCTCTTTAAACCCCATGAATGTGAAACTCTCAGTTTCTTAGCCTCTCAGGTTTTCATTTGTTTTTCCAGATTTGGTTGTCATAATTTCTCAGTGCCTCATTAGATCTCCAGTGCTTTTAAACAGAAATTTTTAAAATGCATGTATATGTTTTATTGGGGTTGGAATTTTCTCTTACTGTATTCAGGTTTGTCTATTCCAGGGTAATTGATTTGAGATAGCTAGAGTAAGCCCTACTTTTGTAAAAATGGGAAGAGGCAACAGGGAAAGAAAGGGTGGAGAGGCAAACCAGTAAGAGACCTCCACTACCAAAAGGTCCTTGGTCAAATCAACTTTAAGCAAGTATATACATATGGAAATTGAAGACATAAAAAATGACACCCTTAAAACAATCCATTCCTAGCTATATATGCAACAGGACTGCATATATTCCCTTCACCAAAGACACAAGAATGTTCATAGAACAAATATTCCTAACAGTCCAACACTTGGGACAGCCCAAATGCCCATCTGCAGTAGAATGGGAAAATGTGGATTATATATAGCAGTGTGAATGATTAAACTTGAAGTATATTTAATAGTATAAATGAATCCCCAAAGCATAATATTGCAATATGATTATACTGTATCTGGTCTGGAAAGTTTAATCTTTGTGTGCCTTAGTTTCTTCCTCTGTAAAATGATGTTGGTAATGGTAACAAACCTGATCAAGTTAAAAGTCAAATTTCAGTGACTCTCAGTACACCTGAAAGACTTAGGAGAGTTCCTGCTGTACGGTAGACACTAATTCTAAGCCATGTTTAATCTTGCCTTTTCTCTGGTTCATTCCTTAAGCTACTGTCAAAGTGTTCTTTGTAATATATGAAGCAGATCATTCATTGCCCTCCTTAAAATTATTCAAAACTTTAAAAAATTATTTCAGGTAAAATTTAGACACCTCGGAATGGTAGATCATTACCCACTTCTTTACTTTTTAATACTACTATATAGTTCTGTTTCTATATTCCGACCACTCAAAACTGGTGGTTTCTTAAACTCTATTCTTTTCTATATCAGTATTTTTTCCTCCACATACTTAGACTTTAGAAAATTGTTGAATGTTCTTTTATCCTTTTGTTTTGTTTTGTTTTCAATTCTCTGCAGCTCAGTTAAAGAGAAAAATCCGCAGAAAGTCAAAGTGGTACTTAGGCACCATAACAAAACGAAGGAAGATTTCACAAACAAAAGATGGTAGCCAAAATGTCACAGATGACAAAATTGAGAGTGATACAGAGGAAAATCACGATACAAATGTTGACCCCAACGAGACTGGTAACACAGGAGAGTCTTCAATGGAAGAAAATGAGATGCAGCAAAATGGCTCTGAAAGCAAAATAGATTTAGGAAATAATTTAAGTACCTGTAATACTGAGAAAGAACTTGAATGTGGGAAGGCTACAGCATGTACAGAGTTGAAAAAAGATAAGTTTGCTTGCAATGGAGATGCTTTAAGCTCTCAAATAATAAATCTATCTGATGAAAATGAAGCAAAAGGTAAGTCTCAAACAACTTACTAATTTTAAAAAATGTTTTAGAGTTCTTAAGTGACTAATTACCATCTCAATTTATTCCTTTTTCCTTGTCTTTCATAGTGCAGGTGTTAATTCGTTGGGAAAGATAGCATTATCTTTGTTTAATAACTATTACACTTAGTAAATCACTGTTGTTAAAAGCACACTGTGGTATCAAACAAACCTGGATTTGAACCCCTAGTCCACTACCTAGTAGCCTGTGGCCTCAGGCAAGGTTCTTGATGTATCAGCCTCAATTTTCTCTTCTGCAAAATTGTGGTAGATAGTTACAGATAATGAGATATTTTGAGAATTGGATAAATAATTCATCTAAAGTGTTCATCAAAGTGCTTTGACTATATAAGTTCTTGGCTAACGATAGCAGGATACCCTCTCATTAAGCAAGATAAGCAGTTTCCTATGACTCTTGCTGAGTGGTGTAGAACAACCATTACTCACTCCCATCATTCCTCTATTCACATGGTTAGATCCAAGATTATTTACATTCTAATGATCCTGCTCCCACAGCTTTTTATTGAGAATTGAAGAGTGGTAATAGGGTCAAACATTTATTTTAGTCAATAAAAATTATTAACTAAGTTAATGAGACTGGTTTTCTTGAGTGGCTTATATGCTGTAAGAAAATCCTTTTCAAGGGCTTCCTTGAAATGAGTTCCAGTGTGTTTGAGTAATTACAGCAGAATGGACTAAGATACAGCCTTTCCAATGTGGGTATTTTAAATGTTAATCTTCCGACTATGTAATTTAGTATGTTTTATTTGGGTTCAGAGTTTTATTTTTCTGTTATGATCTTTAAACAGACATATTTTGTGGGACATATACTTGTTTACATGTCAGGAGATTTGGGTTCTTGTGTGGGCTAACAGTTAGGTATGTTCACCTTAGAAAAGTTTTCACCTCTCTTGGCCTTGGTTTTTTCCTCTATCAGTGAGTAGATTCTTCTAGAGCAGGGATATGCAAATTTTCTGCACAGGGCCAGATATTAAATACTTAGCCATACAGTATCTATCACAGCTATTCAACCCTACCAGAAAAGCCATACTGACATGGCGATGTAAAATGGGAGTGGTTATGTTCTAATAAAACTTCATAGTAGTAGGCCAGATTTGTTCTGTGGGTGGTAATTTGCAACTCCTATTCTAGATTACTGAGGTTGCTTACAGCTCTTAAATTCTGTCTTATGCTTAAGTAGAGGACATTTGAGGATCCCCTAAAATACTCAATTTGAGAAATACTTCTCAAATGTTCTTAATTTTTGAATGTGTAAGTGGCAACATCTTAATCTTACAGCAGAATCAGTATACCAGAATTGATATTTGTGTCTTACTAAATATGTCCTGCAATTTCATCTACCTAATATTTATTTCAGTCATTATAATGTCTGTGAGCCAAATAATAATGTTACTCTATTATTCATTCTAGAAATGTGGACTCTGCGAATGACTTGTGCTAGACGTTCCCAAGTAGAGCAACAGCAGCTCATCAGTGTTGAAAAGGCTTTGGCAATTCTTTCTCAGCCTACACCTTCACTTGTTGTGGACCATGAGCGATTAAAGGTATGTAAATTGAAATTGTAATGCTTTCATTGTGCAGATTAGTAACATAACCCACCAAAAGAGGACTGTAATAGTAGTATATTGTATCAATTTGGCATGTAATAAATAATGATCTTTTATTATTGAACCCTTTAATATTATCCTTTATTACTTGTCCTTTAATATTAAAGGATAAGTTTGGTATAGAATCACTTTCATAAGGTGAGGGTTGGGGTGACTAGTGTGTTGATATTATAGTTTTAGCAGACTTATCTACATCATTGATCCCATATATTGTTTTTATGATTATTACCTACGACTATTTTAGTTAGTTTTTACTTAGCCATAATGACATGTTTTATAAGGTAATGACATATCCTGGTAGGGCTAGACTTGAGGAATCACAGAAATCCAATGAGTCCATTTCAGTCATGAGAAAAAAACACTAAGCAGATGGAAAATCCTTTTTATAAGAAAAAGAAACCTGAAGTGGTAAGGTAATTCACCAGTTATGTTCTTTCTCTTTCTGTTCCACATAATGGAATTAGTTATAATGCAATAAAATATCCTGCAAAAAAATGTTGCCTTTTTCCTTATTAATCTGGTTTAAGATTATTTTTTAATTTGACTGTAGAGATTTGTGGCTAGAATTGAAATTGGCAGCCTCCTCAACTATAGTTTTTAGGATGGGAGTTACCCAGGGCAGAGACCAGGATCAGAGAAAATGATAAAGTGAACTACAGCTAAATTACAGAGCCACTGTCAGAGGCTGCCATGTCACATCAAATGACTTGGTCTGCCCTCGCTCTGGTTTATATGCTAAAAATTCTCAAGATCTTCTAAATTAAAATATCTCAAGATAAATTATCTTGCAAATGTAAACATTCATATTTTCTTTTAGAATCTTTTGAAGACTACTGTTAAAAAGAGTCAAGAATACAATATTTTTCAGTTAGAAAATTTGTATGCTGTAATCAGCCAGTGTATTTATCAGCATCGCAAAGACTATGACAAAACAGCACTTATTCAGGTAAAAAAATCTATGTAAGAATCGACTGATTTTATAAGAATTTTTAAAGACCATTAAATATGTGCATTGTAGATTATTTCTAGGTATTATTGAATTCTGTACTTTTTTTTTAAATCAAGCACTTCACTAGTTTGCCTTTCTCCTTTTATAAACAGTGGAAGTATAGTGTGAGTAAACTATGAAGAATCTTCATTTTGTGTGTGTATTGAAGGTATCTAGTCCCTTTTTAAGATAGACCTATTTGTCTTTATTTAATACTGCTTTACAGTGGACCTTAGAGTGCTAACTTTTAAAAACAGATATTAGAAAAAAGAAAAAATATATATGTTAGATGATACCTACATAGTATAATGTAAATATTTCTGGTACCACTATATACCTACTAGAGTATTTTTATATATAGTAATTAGCCTACCTACTAAAGTATACTGTGGTACCTACATAGCATAATATAAATAATGCTAGTACCTATAAAATAGAAAATATTAATACCTCTAAGTATATCATTGCCTTAGTTATAATTATTTGAATTTAACAGATGACTGCATCTCAGACTCATTTAAATAGGATTTAAATAATGAAGTCTCATCAGTGATCTCAGTTTATGTGATAGTCTTAAATTCTGAACTAAATTTCTGTTTTCACTATTAGATATATACATGGGTAATAAATTCTTAAGGGTGTTTAATGAAAAATAGTGATAGAGTAATGTTTCTTTAGCTTTTCCGTATTGAAACTTACTGTTTTTCTTTCCTACCCTTTATTTAGAAAATGGAACAAGAGGTAGAAAACTTCAGTTGTTCCAGATCATGATGTCATGGTATCACATATTCTTTGTATTCTGTTTTTTATTTAGTTCACTTTTGTCATGTTCACATAATTGATGCAAGATGAAATCCTGCATTTTTAAGGAAAAGATTAAAATAGTTAAATAAAAATATTTAAACCTTCTTAATATTGATGTACATGTATAATATAAATTACAGAGATAACTGAAAATGCTGGGAGTTTGAGTGAACAAGGCACTATAGTAATAGTAATGCTGTGGCATATCAGTAGTTGAAGTGTGACCAACTGTTAATATGAAGTTCCTTGATAGCTAATATTTTATAGCACTGAAGAGTAATTAGTGACATTGACATTTTTTGTTTTAAGCACTTTTAGTTTTATTTTTTCAATAATAGTATATTGTATCAGGCTACAGCTTAACCATTTGCCAGCCTTTTTGTTGTCTTTGTTTTCTTCAGTGCCCATCTCCCATCTGCTCTTCAGTTGCCCTGCCCATTCACTTAAAAGCCAGTGTTCAAGTCACAGTTTGCCAGAGGGCCCTTGACAAGTTCTGGCTGTGCCACAATTCTGTACTCCAGTGTCAAAATCAATTCTTTTTAGATAAAAGTTTTTATAATTCTAATTTGAGTTAATAAATATTTTAAATATTTTAGTTAAGTTTTATAAGTATACACAACAAGCATATTAATAACTACTTTGTTAAACAGCTTTTTATTAATTAGCACAGAGTTTTTATATTTGAAAACTGTTTATATTCTAAATTTGTGTTTAGGTTATATTCTATATATACCTTTTATATGCAATTATATAAATATTATAAATTTTGTATTAATGATACCAAAAATACATTTCTTTCTTAAAAGAATAAAACCATTCACCGCCATGCATTTAATTTTAGCAGCCATTTAATACTTATAAAATAGCTTCTGTTGGAAACCTTCAAAAGGAATAGGGGATAATGACCTCATATGAGAGATTCTGATCCTAAGACAGTTTCAAAGTTGAGCTGCCTTTTGCTGATTTATCTGGATATTGTGTTTAAAGCCTAAAATCCAATAATTCAGATACCTAATTAATAGATCCTATCTATGTAATGCATAAAGCAATGCCTGGTCACTGAAAACATTTGAGTATGTGTTTATTCCTGGATTCACACACACACACACTATTTTTATTGAAGTTTATTATAATTTATTCCAAATGCATCTTTTATAATTAGGATTTTATTTGTATGTATAATTTTTGTAATAAATTATAAATCTGAAAATTGCTTCTCAAATTTGTTTCTATTTCTTTATCATTTAAAAATATCCTAAAGATAATTACAATGCTGTTTACATTGGATTGTTTATATGCTATATGTCTTTTAGCTACAAGACTAATGTGCTTCCTGTTTTCTTGACATACTATCTACAGACATGGGAAGTAATATCTCTACATTCCTGTGTATTTTCAAAACCATGCTGAAATAGCAAGCTTGGAATGATTCTCATTTTTTGCTTAAAAGTGGAGTCAGCCCTGGCTGGTGTTGCTCAGTATGTTGAGTGCCAGCCTGCAAACCAAAGGGTTGCAGGTTCGATTCCCTGTCAGGGCACATGCCTGAGTTGTGTGCCAGGTCCACAGTAGCGGGTGTGCAAGAGACAACCACACATTGATGTTTCCCTTTCTTTCTCCCTTCCCCCTCCTCTCTAAAGATAAATAAAATCTAAAAAAAGTGAAATCGGTCTATAATGATGAGGGGAAAAAAAGAAATAAGAGAAGCATCCAAAATGAAAAGAAGTAACACTATTCACAGGTGACTTGATCTTTTATGTAGAAAATTGTAAAGAATCCACAAAAAATTTGTTAAAGCTAATTAATGAATTTGACAAAGTTCAGGATAGAAGATCAATACATAAAAGTCAGTTGTATTTCTAAACATTAGCAATGAATAATAATAGAAAATGGAAATTAAGAAAGCAATTCTATTTACAGTAGCAATCTAAGGCAATAAAACATCTAGAAATAAATTTGACCAAGGAGGTGCAAGACTTGTACACTGGTAAGTACAAAATGTTACTGAAAAATTAAATGAGAACTAAACAAATGGAAAGATATCCTGTATCATAGATTAGAAGACTTATTGTTAAAGTAGCAATATTTCCCAAAGAAGTCTACAAATTTAGTGAAATACCTTTTAAAATCTCAATGGTCTTTTTTGCAGAAATAGGAAAATCAATCCTAAATTCATAATAGAATCGCAGAGGGCCTTGAAGAACTGAAACAATCTTGAAAAAGAAGAAAAAGTTGGCTTCACAGTTCCTTCCTTATTCCAGAACTTTCACAAAGCTATATCAATAAAACATGTGCTGACATAAAAAGGACAAACATAGCAGACCAATGAAACAGAATTGAGAGTCCAGAAGTAAATCCACACATTTGTCTACGATCAATTGATTTTTAACCATGGTGCCTAAGATGATTCAATGGGGGGAAGAATAGTTTCTTTAACAAATAGTGCTGAGAAAATTAGATATCCATGTGTAAAAGAATGAGGTTGGACCTCTACCTCACACTGTTTACAAGGTAATTTAACAAAATGTATCAAAGACCTGAATTTAAGAGCCAAAACAAAATTTTAGAGGAAAACAAAGACAACTCTGTATGACTTTGAATTTGGCGATTATTTCTTAAATACGGCACCAAAAACACTAGCAGCAAAAAGAAAATTAGATAAATAGGAATTAATCAAAACTTAAAACCTTCTTGCTTTTTCTACAGATAATATAAAGGGCTATTAAAACTCAACAACAAAAAGACAATCCATTAATTGATGTGGATGTTTTTGGTGACCTAATAGTTTTGAGGACTCCTGGTTAAATAATTTGGAAGATGCTTCTCTATTGAAATTAATCTGTTTTTTTCTTATGATTGCACTGGAATTTTGGGAAGAGCACAAAAGTAAAGTGATAATATCAAGTCACCTACTATCAATGTGACTTATAACTTGATTGACCTTAATCAGGTGGCATAAGTACGGTTTGTTAGATTTCTCCATTGTAAAATTACTCTTCCCTTTTTGTACTGCTATACTTTGGAATATCCCTATGCACAGCCCACTCTTAAGTAATGGGGAGTTATGCTCCCCCTTTGCCTTTTTATTTTTAATTGATTCAGGGATCCCTATAAATACATACTATGGTATTGTTATTTCAGACTCACATCTTCACTACCCTCCTCCACCCCCTCCCATGGTACTTTATTGCACAAAGTAATGCAACTGAGGTTGCTCCATAATACAAGGGGTTTTGTTAGGATTTGGATAACGTGGGAGTGAAAACTCACTTCAGAATAGTACATTAAGTAAACTAGTGCTAGTTTGCCCCCTAATTTCCATTCTCTCATTTCTTGTAACAAAACCTGGGCAATGTATCCTGCTGGGAAATTATGTTTTTGTTACATTGCAGCAAGATGTGCCCATGTGAATTCGTTCTGGCTGATGAGACACAGAAGAAAGTGCACACTCTAGGAAAGCTCTTAAGCTCTTTGGAAGGGGAGGGATGAGAGCATTTTCTGTCCTTCCTTTTTACCTGCTGCCTAGAAAAGACATGTTTTATGTATATATATAGTGGGTGGAACTCCAGAACCTCTCTTGGACTATGAGATGACCTCAAAAATAGGACCTATGACCACTTTCATAAAAGATAAAGAACCTTGCTCATGATAACTTTAGGGTATTGTTGAAACCCGTAACTATAGCTGGACTTCTTATTTGAAACTGAAATAATTTACATTGTTTAAACTGCTGTTGTTGGGTAGATCTCTATTATTGATAGTGGAATGCAGTCTTAACCAACAAAGGCATACAGGATACATAAAGAATTGGGGACAATATTTTTGGTGCCTAGGGTCTCAAAAGGTCTTGTTCAGGACGGGCTGCTTATAGGAAGTAAAAGCTAAATAAGAAGCCACTGAGTCCTTGAGCACACAGGTGGCATGTTCAAGTGGACTTGCAAGCTTTTCTTGGATGGTCTAGAAAAATGACAGGCTACAAGCAAGACAGTCAAAAGGAAATCCTCAAAGGCATTTTTGGAGTAGAAAGCTTAGTAAGACCTTGTTTGGTAATACAGTGTACATTACAGATAATTCCATAGTTGTGAAGAAAAACTCCTAGAAAATTGGTGGGGATATTGACAGCAGTAGAGAAGTGAGTTTAATACAATTAGAAACATCTTGATTTTCAGGTAATAGTGGGGTGCTAGGGAGGCAGAAGAGAATAGTCTTTATAGTCCATATTTTACCCATAATTTGTGTGAAAGGTTGGATAGTGGCCACCCAAAAGATACCTTTCATCCTAATCCCTGGAACCTGTGAATGTTTCCTTCCATGGCGAAACAAAAAAAGAGAGGGTCCTTTACATGTAATTAAATTAAGGATCTTTGTTATCTTGGGTTATTTGTGTGGACCCTAAATACAATCATATCCTATGAAAGGGAAACAATGAGATTTTAGAAGAAAAGGCAAAGTAACCAAGTCAGAGAATGGCGTCATGTAGCCATGAGCCAAGAAAATGCTGGCAACCAGTCACTAGGATCTGGGAGAAGCGAGAACAGAGGAGAGCAGCCCTGCCAGCACTTTGATTTTGGCCTGATGATACTGATTTAGGACTTCTCGCCTCCAGAACTGAAGGAGTTATTTTCTAGAAGTAGTGCTGGTGAGAAAGGAAAACTTTCCCTTTAAGATGAGTCTTCCTCAGAAGATAAGGAAGAAGAATGTTGTCATATGAGAGTAAGATGAGGAAGGAGATGAAAGAGGTTCTGAACTGATTTTGTGTGAAGAGGAATTCCTCACCTTGAAGTCGAAATACTCCAAGTTTCAAAACAAAAGGAAGAAGAATGTTTTTTTTTTTTTTAACTTGGTTTGGGTTTTGGTTTTTGGTCAAGGGGAAGGGCATGATTGGAATAGGGCATGGCTGGTTGCAAAAATACTCCCAACTATACTTACTAAGGGGACCAAGAACCGTCATTGTACTGAATCAAATGTGCGCTTATACTCTACCACTCAGCATCATTCCATGTGATAGAACACATGTGTTTCTTGAAATAATTTTTTCCAAGATCAAGACCATGTTAACTGTTTTTGATTGGGAAGGTGTTGTCCATCATGAGTATGCCCTTCCAGGCCAAGCAATTAATAAAGAATACTACTACCTTAATGTTTTGTCGGCTGAGAGATGCAATAGGATAAAAAGGGTTGCAGCTATGGGCAACTGGTGGTTGGCAGCTTCATCATGACAATGCACCTACTCATGCATCATATCCTCTGCAGAGTTTTTTAGTGAAATGTCAAATCACCCAGGTGACTCAATCCTCTGTAGCCTAGGTTTGGCACCCTGTGACTTCTGTCTTTTCCCAAAACTAAAATCACCTTTGGCCCTGTGACTTCTGTCTTTTCCCAAAACTAAAATCACCTTTGAAAGGAAAGAGATTTCAGACTGTTGATGAGATTCAGGAAAATAGGACGGGGCAGCTGATGGCGATTCCAACAAAGAATTTTGCAGTGTTTTGAACAGTGGGAGAACTGTGTGAGGTCCCAAGGTCCCAACTTTGAAGGGGACTGAGGCGTCATTGTCCTATGTACACTGTTTCTTGTATCTTATATCTTCAATAAATGCATCTTTCATAGTGCGTGGCTGGATACTTTCTGGACAGATCTTGTATTAATTTTTTTCCCCTCCAGATTCCAAGGTTCCCCACCACTCCACCCCACTCCTATTTTATGGCTGCCTTCCTCTATCCTTAATCTTCATGTTCTTCAGAGCTTGGTCCTGGACTCCCCTTTACACTTTTTTTCCAGGTGTTGTTTTCTGCTCTCAAGGCTTTAAATACTATCTGTGTATCACCTACTCCCAATTTATATCTCCAGGCCATATCATTTTTCTAAATTACAAGCCAACACATTTTGACCTTTCCCTGAAACCTGCTTCACCTCCAGAGTTCCTCTTAATTTAGAAATGCCACTACCTTCCATCCAAATGCTGAAGCTAGAAACCTAAAGCTTCCTTCTCCCGCAACCTCCAATCTATGACCAAATCCTGATTAGAAATATCAAAAATACCTCTCGATTCTCTCCATTTTCTTCACTGACTCTTAACTCTGTATAGCCATGTGCCTATGCTACTGCACAAACCTCTCAATTGGTCTTGCTTTCTACTTTTGCCCGTACCATCCATTCTTCACCTAGTAGCTAAAATAGTAGTTCAAGGAACTTACATCTGTTATCATTTGCTCATACTCAGTGCTCCCCATTGCAGATTATTGTTATGGCTTCTCCCTGCCTTTCAGCTTCACTCTCCTCCTGGCCCGCAACACTCCGGCCAACACTACCTAGCCTTTTTGCTACCTCAGGGCTTTTTCACATGCTGCACCTTTTGTCTAGAATGTTCTTCCCACCACCAATGTGTAACTTCTACCCTTCATTTTCTCAGCATAAATGTTACCATCTTAGAGTAGTTTTCCTGACACTCTATTAGATGTAACTTTTGAATTAAAACTTTAAAATAGATTTTCTGTTTTAATCTCATTCAATCCTGATATTCTTACATGACACTTCATAATTTATAACTGTATATGTTATGTTTATTTAATATTTGTCTCACCACAAGATCATAGGTTTTCCAAGGTCAGTAACTAAGATTGGTTTCTCTCATGATTTTAGATCTAGCACTTACAGTACTAGGTCCATAGTTGGTGCTAAATAAATATCACGTAATGATGGTAATAGGTAAGGTGAGTGGAAGACTAAGAAGCAGATTAATAAAAGATGAAGTTAATAGAAAATGGAGGCCCATGAGGGCTATGGTGAAGGGAAGCCCAGATTCCAGAAAAGGAGTGTGAGATCTAGCTAATTGCGTCTATTTTTTTAAGATATAAAATCACCTCAATTATATTTTTAGAAGCTGCTTTTGCTGGATTTTATTTAACTCCACGGCTATAAATAAGTTTTTACTTTGATTTGCTAATAATTGTCCACATATTGGGCATTCTTATGAAACCCATCAAGTGAATGGTTATATATTCTTAGGTTTGCATAGTCAAAAAAATGACTGGATAGATGAAGGTTGTGGGGTTTTCCAGTTTTAAAATTCTAGAAACAAGCACAAAGTACCAAGAAATGCATATTTATCTATTTAAAATAAATTATACATAATATATAAAATTTAATAATTGTATTAAAATGTTTATATATAGTGATGAGAGAACAGCCGTTGGTTAAAATGTTGAATAAAGGACAGATGGGCTTAAGATTCTTTTGGTTGCAAACAACAGAAATTTTCTCTGGCTAACTTTAGCAAAAAGGCATATTTTTGAAAGGATGTAAGTTACCACATGGTTGGTCAGAGAAACCAGAAGTCAATGGTGAGAATCAGGGCTACTCCAAGCCCTTGCAGAAGTTCTTGCAATAGAACTTCTAACATAAACATAGAAAAATATCCTCCTGACCAGGTAGCTCAGTTGGTTGGAGCATCGTCCTGATAATGCCAATAGTTGCCAGTAATGTGACTCAACAAAGACACCCAAGCTCAGTGCTTCTCTGTTGTAGGTTTCAAAGTTCCCCCTAACAAAGAATTGGATTGGCCATGATGTTCTCCCTAACTATGACCAGAGGCCAAGGTCACATAACTTAGACATTGCTAAAGAAAACCCCCATTATAAGGAAGTGTGAACCCAGTAGCCACCGTGAGAATTGTCTGTCATCAAGGTTAACAACGATTTACTGACACATATGCTGAACTCTTTCCTTGTATACAGTTTCTACACAGTATATTACTTAATCCTTAAAAGATTCTAGGAGGTAAATTCTAATACTGTTTTCACTCTATAAATAAACCAAAGCTTAGATTAGGTAATTTACTCAATTTCACACATAACTAGCAGAATCAGGACTTCACTAGGTCTGTGTGATGGAGACCCATGTTCTTAATCACTTCCCCTGACCATTGTAGGGGCCCTACTCATTCTTGGCCTTCAGCATTCTGGTATGTGCCATTGACAGCCTCCTGCCAATGTCTGTAATCCCACCTGAGGGTTTTCTCATAGTCCATACTGGATGTGACTGGAAATTATTCCCAGAACTAGCTTCCAAACAGATACAGATTGGAGTTGGTGAATGATACCCCAGCTCCCTTGCCCCTTGGGTGGGGCAACTCTGAGTGTTCTACATTTTCATCTCAAAGTTCTTCACTGGGGTTGAGCCCTAGATCTCAGAACAATAACCTGCTGAAACTATATTAGCTCCTTTCCCCGCCCTAACTCCACTTCCTTGTTTGTATTTGGCATTCCCTCCCCAATAACCACTTGCTCTTACATCTTAACTCAGGGTCTGCGGTAGGGAAAACCCAACCTAAGATACTTCCTTTTAACAAAAATAGAAAACTATCACCCTGGCCAGGTAGCTCAGAGCATTGTCCTGATACGGCCAAGGTTGTGAGTTTGATCCCTGGTCAGGGCACATGCAGGAGCCAACCACTAAATGCAGAAAGGGGTGGAACAAGAAAATCGTGCTTGCACTCTCTCTCTCTCTCTCTCTAGTCAATAAATAAAAATTTTTTTAAAAGTAGAAAAATGTGAAACGTCCAACAATAACTACATTTTTTTAGGTTTCTCAGCTATTATTGAACCTCACAAACCAGCACCAATTTATTTTAACTGCCTATTTTCAAATTTCTTCCAATTTCAAAGATTGTCTTAATGATTTTGTAGCAATGTTAAATTATGTAAATTATGTCTATTCTGTTTTTAAGAGGAAATCTCTGGAATCTTCATGTTCAGCTATGTAATTTTAGTATGCAAAGGCTGGAAATGAAATCACTGCATTTGAGCAATCAACCCTGCCAACATCTGAGCTCTGGCTGGGAGTCAGAGAACAGCACTTAACATGCAGTGAGAGGGCTCTTGGAATACTACTACCTTCAGAGGACATGCCAAATCAAAATGATTTAAACATCCAAAATACACTGGGACTAAAACATTTAATGGATCAAAGAGTGCCAAACATGGGTACCCTGCACATGCAGATATTGTGAGCTGAAGTATTGGTTTAAAGGACCATTGTGAGACTCCAACTGGCCTAAACACTGGGGGGGTAAAGGGGCTCATGCAATAGGTAATGTATTCATGAAATAATTTGGAAGCTGATTACGTGTGATGAATCCTAATTAAAGTTATTTACTGTGGTGAATATTTAGGAAGATTAGGGTCTCAAAAAAGGCACAAGCTTTTACTTTAATTAGGAAGAAAAATAAGTTACCCCAGTTTTATGTTGTAATTATTTCTTCATTCAGTTTACATATTTTATATTTAGGACCACAGCATATGTATCATATGTCTCTTTTCTGCTTCTTCCTTAAATTTTTCTTAAGTCTTCTTCCCCATCCCAATAGGGAAAAAATGCAAATTACCACCATCACTCAGATGAATTCCCTGGTTTCTTCTGAACCTTCACCTCACAGCTGTTGCATGATATATTGTCACTAAAATACTAGCTAAATGAAAATGTCTATCTAAAATGACAGTTTTCCAAAAACCTTATACCAAATAACCTTGTAGGGAAGAAACAGAGATTACTAAACATTGTCTTTTACCTAAAAATAGCTGATCTGGAAATAAAATTCTAATAGTGGCCAGGAAGTAGGATCATGAGGACCATGGATGAGTTTTTCTCTCTCTCTTTTTTTTTAGTTCTTTATTTATTTATTTTAGTGAGAGAGGAAGGGAGGGAGAAAGAGGGAGAAAAACATTGATGAGTTGCCTCTTGCACACTCCCCAAATGAGGATTGGCCTGCACTCCAGACATGTGCCCTGACCACAAGACTAACCTACAACCTTTTGCTTCGTGGGACAACACTCAACCAACCAAACCATGCCAGTCAGGGCTTATCTCTATTTTTTTAATTATTTAATTATTTATTTATTTATTTATTTTTAAGAGAGAGAGAGAGCAAAACATGGATTTATTCCACTTCTTCAAGTATTTACTGGCTGATTACTGTATGTGCCCTAACGGGATTGGACCCACAACCCTGGCACATCAGGATGATGCTCCAACAAACTGAGATACCTGGCCAGGGCTTTATCTCTTACTTTTTTTTAAGTTGCTTTGGTAATGAAAATATTTCATAAAAATTTAAAAGTTGCTTTAAGCTATAATTCTCTTTAATTATGAATATGAAATATCTAAGGGCAAAAATATGTCAGAACATATCATATGAGCTGAAAAATTATGTATTATATTTTTATATTGCAAGTATTTTTCAAAAAAGTTGAACACCTGAAGATCTATGTGCCTAATCAAAAAGCTGTGTAACGTTTGGGTATATGCATAATATAAGCCTAGCATATCACCTGTTGGCTCTAAGCTGCATGTGTCCCATCCAGCTATGACACAGGAGAGAAAGAAATGTGTAAGAAGGAGGTAATTTACAAATTGAGAAATTAATGAGAAGTCCAAGCTAACTGTTCTATATTTTCCATTTATAACATTCACAATTAAATGAGAGATGGGAGTTCAACTATATTAAGAAATGATGGCACAACACTAATATGTTATGGGGGGATTTTCATTGTAGTTATGAGGGCAAGAACTAATTCTTCCTTGTTTGAGTCATATTTGCTGAATTTCTATATGTACGTACATACATACTATTACTGTGGTCCTACTGCATGGAAGGCATTGTGTGGAGGGGGGGAGGTAAAAGTAAGAATGAGATACGGTGCCTGTCCCCCAAGGAATGTATAATGTGGTAAAGTTACACGTCAACACACCTAAATCGTCTCACGCCTCAGTAAAGAATTTAGGTTTGTCTTAATCACCCAAAGCACAGAAGAACGGACTACATCAGTACGCTCCCTGTGTGGTGAGAAAGGAGGCCTGTGGAGTCAACGTAGGTTTTAATCTTATTGAACATCTTCTCCAAAAAAGATGTCTTGTTAAGGCACAGTGTTTGCTGCTCACCAAAATGTCCTTGGGCGCCCCCACATTTCCTGTGACTAGAGCTGATCAAAGAGATCTAAGCAGAAGTGCAATGTGTCATTTCTAAGCAAGCATTTAATGGCTGGTGGAAATCTCCCTCCCCTCTGCCTAAGCAACACAGGAGATATATTCCAAACAACAGAGCCCGAAAGAGGAAGCAGCCTGAAACCCCGAATCACCATTTGCTGGGGAGTTGCCCCAGAGAGGTGAAGAGCTGCAAGAAACCTTGATGACTGAGAAACCATTGTATGTGAAGCCAAGGGTATCTGGGTTGGTTACCACAGCCCAGCTTGGTCTGTTTTGGCAAAGAGCTAATACATTCACTTGATGGTTGTTGAGCCTGTGAAGGAAGAATCAGTGTGAAGGCAAGACTGTGAGATGTTTTTTAAAGGGGTCCAAAAATTGATGTCTTTGTTGATTCTTTTACAAACACTGAAAAAGACCTGACCAACCTGCAGACCTATCCAACCTCCAGACTATCCTAATAACTCAGGATTGTTCTGAAAATTGAATTATAAATATAACAAAGCACTTAGCTCACAGCCAGGCAGGTGGAGATGCTTACGAGTTGTTTGCCTCCCATATCCTTTGCGTGAAGCCAGTGGTTCTCAACACTGACTGCATTTTAAAATCATTTGGGAAGATTTTTTTTAAGTGCTCTATCCCACCTGAAACTAAATAATCAGAATCTTTGGAGGGGGGACTCAGACATAGATATTTTTTAAAAGCACCAGGTAATTTTACTGTCCAGTCAGAGTTGAGAACCATTGCCTTAGACTAGCAGTCCCCAGCTGTTTGGTACCAGGAGCTGGTTTCATGGAAGACAATTTTTCCAGGAACCAGGCCTGAAGGGGTGCTGGTTTCAGGATGATTCAAACACATTACATTCAAGCTCACCTCCTGCTGTGAGGCCCAGTTCCTAACAGTCCTGGACCGGTACCAGTCGGCAGCCCAGAGGTTGGGGGACCCCTGCATTAAACTATGTAAACAAAATATTTCACTACACATAATTTAAAAATAATACCTTCATAATTCAACAAAAACCTTCAAGGAGCACACAGTATGACCACTTTTCACAGACTTGGAGCCTTAAAACAGGCTTATTTATAAATGACAGACACAGAGTCAGTAAGTAGTTCTGCCCCTGGATGCTCTCAGGGACATAAATGTAGATAAGCTCAGTGATGTTGCAATGGAAGGAACAGGCCCAGACACCATTTACACTGTTTATAGGTGATGACTTGTTTTTATGCTGTTATGAGCTGAATTGTGTCTCCCTCAGAATTCATATTACATAACCCCAGTGTCTCAGAATGTGACTGTATTTGGAGACAGGGTCTTTGCAGAGGTAATTACGTTAAAATGGGGTCATTAGGGTGGATGCTAATCCTATATAAGAGATGAATTTGAACAGAGACATATACCGAGTACAGACAATGTGAAGACCCTGGAAGAAGATAGTCATTACAAATCAGACCTGGAACAGAGCCTTTTGTTACAGCCCTCAGGAAGAATCAGCCCTGCCAGAACCTTGATCTCAGACTTATAGCCTCTGGAACTCTATGAAAAATAAATTTCTGTTGTTTAACCTGCCCAGTCTGAGGTACTTTATTATGGCAGCCCTGGTAAACTACCATATACAACTGTGCTACAGCTAAAGCATGTGGTAGGGTTTTGGGAAGTGGTGGGAGAAATAGCCATTCTATCTCCACTTTCTCAAGAGATGTTCTGAGAGGAGATGGATTTTTATAAGGTCCTTGAAATTCAGTACTTCAACTACTTGATGGGGACATAATTTAAAATATTAGAGGAGGCTGCTTGTATCCAGGAAATGTGAACCACTGTGTCTGCTAGCTCACAGCCGTCTTCTGAAGGAACCACTCTTGCTCACAACGTCTACTGCCCACACAGAGCTGCCCTTTCCCCCCAAGGCTGCCCACTTTTCCTGCCATGGCAGATTGGAATACGTGGCCTTACAAGAATATATGTGCTGGACCAATCAGATTCTCTCTTTAGATTTTGGAATCGGGACACTGAGAACCAGGCCATCTGGCTCTAATGAACAAAGCTGAACATCATATTGGACTCCTGGGCTCAGGTTACTTGGCTGGGCCAGGTTCTAGAGGAGGGTCAAGGAAGGAAACGATGGAGTAGACCTACAGGGACAAACAGTAGCTTTGGCTTCTGCGATTGAGCTAACTTGTGGGTTTCCGTACCATAGCCAGAAGGGGGTTCACTGAAACATCGTGACATCAAGACAGGAAATGAAGGCCAAAGTCCTGCCCTGGAGGGCCATGAAGGAACAGCCTACTCTGTGTTCCATGCAATTGCTTAAGATTTCCAGGCTGGGAAGACCCTAGAGGGCAGGATCAGCATCATCATGGCTAATATTTTCCGAAAAATTAAGATAAGCCAGGCCCTTTACATGAACTATCAACCCCTTGAGATAGGACACAACAATTATCCTTATTTAACAGATGCGTGAAAATGGGTTAAGTCAGAAGCATGCCTTTAGTCATATAGTTACTGTGGTTAATCAGTTATAAAAATGGTCCCATCTGTGTGCTCTTCCTGTAGCCCCATCATTTTCAGTGTGACTTCGCAGCTGCTCCATCAAGATGTAGAATTTGAGCTGGTCCTGTGACTTGCTTTGGCCAGTAGAATGTAGCAGGAAGGACAGTGTGTCAATTCTGAGCCTAGGCCTATGCTGCTTCTTGGCCTCCTGGTGCTTAACCACAGGCAGTGTGCTGACACCGACTGTACAGAAAGAGGAGGCAGAATAAACCCCTCTATACACCTCAGCCCAGGCCCTTTGCCTGGTCTGCATTGTGATTGGAGGGACATGGAGTTGAGAAAAGAAAAATAAATAAAACAAGAAATAAAATGCGCTTCTTTATTTATTAGAACACTGTGCATGTGAAGGAGTTTAGGCTGTTTACTGGAAGATGAGAAACATATGGCCCAGTCACCCTGTGATCAACAGCCAACCACTGGGGATGTGACTGATGCCATCCTAGATGAGCCAGCCCTTAGCCAACTACCAGACATATGAAGGACACTCCTGGATCAGGCAGCCTCAGAGAAGCCCCTTGCTAAACACAGGTGTATAGGTGATTCCAGCCAAGATCAGCCACACCTGGACCAGATCAGCAGAAGCAACCCCGCTGACCCACAGACTTCTGAGCTAAATCATAGCTTAGGCTTTTAAGACACTTAAGTTTTGGTAGGTTTGTTAGGCGACAACAGCTGCAGACATGGAGAATCTGGGACTTGAACAGAGGACTATCTGACTTCAACACCAGTGCATGTTTTCAAATTCTGTGCACACTGTAGCCTGGCTAATGCAATGCCTTCCCTCTGAGGAGAAGCATGCAAGTAAAGTCTACAGGTCACAAAAGCATCACCAGCTGTTTGTCAAATGCAGATTCACCCCCTTATCGCAGACCTACTGAATTAGATTCTCATGGGAGCAGGGTCTGAGATTCTACATTTTAAACCAAGTTCCCTGACCGTTTTCATTGCACGTTAACAATTTAGAACACTAGACTGCTTTGCTAAGACTTTGAAACAGTGAAGCATTGCATTATCTCACTCTGGTATTGCTTTCTCCTTGGGTAGTTCCCTGGGCTTATTTGTATGGTAAGATTTTAGGTAAAAAAAAAAAAAAAAAAGACACACTGGGCCCCGGGTGGTGTGACTCCGTGGATTCAGCAGGTTGGGACCTGCAAACCAAAGTGTTGAGGTTCAAAATCCAGTCAGGGCACAAACCTGGGATGTGGGCAGGTCCCCAGTAGGGGGCGCGCAAGAGGCAACCACGCATGAATGTTTCCCTCTCTCCCTGTCTTAAAAAAACCCCACACATTGGCCGTTTTTTCTCAGAGGTAGTATTGACGCAGTCGCTAACTTTTTTGATGGAAATAGAGTACATACTAGTGAGTGAACTAACCCAGATGACACCATGATTTAAGTATATCAACATGTTACTCCTTGAATAAATACTGGAAAATTAGTTTTTCCTGATCTGATAGCCCCATGCTCACATGGTCTTATGCTAGATATAGAAATAGGGGAGGAGTGGAGTAGGAAGGGCATTTACCAACAATATTCACTTGTCTTTACTGTTATTATCTATAACATTATTTTCCCAAAGCAAGCACTAAGAGGAATAGGAAATGACTTGATCCTAACTTGACTTTGAGTTTGTTCAGTCTGAACTAGCTTTAGTAGAAATGTGTGTTCACTTCTGAAGAGCCATTAGAATTGTGGGAATATTTCACCAGTGCTACATTCTCAAATTCACCAAACTCTAGTTAAAAGTTTAGTGTCTTTTAGACTGATCTGTTTCATGGTATCATGTTTTATAGAAGAGTTTTTTCATCAAGAATAGAAAAAGGGAAAAATAATAACAAAAGGAAACTACTGCAGAAAGTGCTGTCAGAAGCCTGTTCCTCTTCAGATGACACTAGTGCTTAGAACTTTTGATTCAATGTTCTTTGTTTCCTACAAATATTTCTCCCCGTATTCCAAGGTGGAAGAGGTTCTGAATAACCAAAGTACTGCACTTTTTAAAACCTGCTGGACAACTTCTCATTTCTAACAGTACTAAAGTTTCGCCATACCAGACTGTGCTTGACAAACCACAAAACATATGCATAAAAAAATCTAGACTCTTCTAACTGTGCCAATCCGTGGGTAAAAACTTACTTCTGGAGCCACGCAGCTGTTGAAATCAGTCATATTTACAATTTTTACAAATGAGTTTATTTTAATAAAAACAAGTTACTCTGTGAGCATGATCTCTAAACAGATTTATGTGGGCTGGCACAATCTGCTATGTGAACCATATATTCATATTGCTTTGTTCTGCAACCAGTTTTTCTTTTCTTTTTTTTTTTTTTTTTTGAGGGTGAGTCTTGCTTTGTACAAGGATACCATATAATTGGTAGCAATTCAGCTAAGGACACTGTTCTCAGCACTGTGCTATCAAAATTGTTTTCCTGGACAGAATTGCCCTGCAGGCATGGCCCTAACTTGGGAGGACTCTGGGCTGCTGGCATTGGTCAGTGAACCAGACAGCTTATAGAGAGAAGGAGATGTGACGTTATAAATGGGTACTAAAGAAGAGGGTGAGGGGGACCATGGGTGGAAGAAGAGGAAGGAAGGGAGAAAAAAGAGGGAGAGGAAGGGGAGAGGGAGGGAGGATGGGCAGGGAGTGGGGAGAGAAAGAGATGGGATTTGTATTCCTCATCCTTAAAGGGGTCTCTTCACGTATCTGTCCTTGACCTCTGGCTTATGTTTCCATATTCATGTTTGCTTGGTTACTAGACTGTAATCGCCTTGAAGACAGTAATGTTGCCTGACTCAGTTCTGCATCCCATATGCCGGTGCTCAAAAACCACTGTTAAACATGTGAACAAAAGGATGAATTTCTGTATCTGAAGCATTCCTTTCCTCAGAGATGAGTCCTAAAGAGAGGTTCTCGGTGGGCACAGTACTGCCCCCTAGGAGGCTTATTGAAATTCTGTGGGTGCAGTTCTGGGCCTCTAGTTCTCATATTAGTGTATTTATTTAAATAGAGAAAAATACTGTTTTGTTATTTTGTTGATTTCCTGTAGCAATTTAGAATCAACGACTTTCTCTTTTTTTCACCTTTATTGTACTAGAACATTGAGGTCTTGAAATTATTTGTGTAGATAGTTTTCATTATCTGAATTTCATTTCAGGGGAGTAAAGCAATGTTAAATTTTTGTTGTAAATACAGTGTGTTGAGTATGGCAGAATTGAGTACCTCTGTTAATAAGATCATTAAGCTTTGCTGGCTTTTGCTTTCACAAATTTTGGGATTCTAAGATGAAACATACAAATAAAAAGAAGCTGGTGTGCATTGATTTCAACAATCGGGGTTTCATTTTAAGTTACTGTATATTTTAGGATTAATGCGGTTCAGCGGAGCACTGCTGTCAAAGTCTGGAGGGTCCGTGGCTGGGGTGCGGGTGGGGGATGAACATCAAGGCACGTCCAGGTCCGTGCAGAATAGCTTGGAGGGTGATGGAGGGTGAGTGGTTTCTCTTTGCGTTGTACTTTTCATTTAAAAAATGTTGTGGGGGTGGACGGGAAATGAGAGGGGAGGGGCGGTGACGCTGTCCGGTTTTCCCCAAAGCCTGGGTCGTTAGCTGACTTTCTTTGGGGGGCTGGTTTACAATGACGCTGCCCCGATTTGAGGACCACAACTTTCAAAGAAAGCCCTCCAGGAGTAACTCGTGACGGGGGAAAGGAAGGCTTTCGGGGAGCAGAGGTTGCCTCAGCCTTGCGCGGCTGTCCGAAATGAGGTTGAACTGAACTTTTGGTGTCTGCGGGTAGAGCTGCGGTCAGTGGTGGAGGCAAGAAGAGGAGGGGCGTCGGTTGACAGGTGGTGGGACCTCGGGCTAGATAGGTGCCTCGGGAAGGTGGAGCTTCTATTGATAAAGGGCGGGGCTTCCACTTAAAGGGGCGGAGTTTGGACAGAACTACCACCTGGAAAGGGGCATATGATGAGAAAGGGCATTTCTCACGACCCGGCGGTGACAATGGAAAGGCAAAGCACTCAGGGAGCATGGCTACTCTGACAGAAGGCGGCTGCCTTCCGGACAGACCTGTGTGAAGGCCTGGCTTTGGTTGGCAGAGGGCGGAGCTATCGCCGGCAAGGGGCGGGACCACTTTGAGATCGGGAGGAGGGGCTTCTGTTGACGGGGGCAGGGCTTCTGCAGACAGGGGCGGGGCTTCTGTTGACAGAGGGGCGGGGCGGCTCCCTACCTCCAGCTCTACGCCAATCGGGGCGCAAAGGCCGGGGTCTAAGCCCAGGGGAGCAGCCGGGTCCTGGAGCTGAGAGCCTGGCGCGGAGCGGGGTGGGGGCGCGCAGAGGGCGCGCGCGCGGACGGGTCCTGCCTCGGCCGGCTCTTCTCCTCTTCCCACCCCCGGCAGCCGGGCGCCTTGCCTCACCCCACCCCACTCCGCGGACCCTCCACGGGGCCTGCCGACCTCCGAGGCCGTGTGACAGCCCACCGAGCGGTTCCGGGTGTAGGGTTCACAGGTCAGAGTTGACTCCCTGAAAAGTGCAGCAGCTTTGAAATGCAAGATGGCGGCGGCGGGGCTCTGAGAGGCGCGGCGGCCCTTGCAGGTAGCGGCCGGAGCCGGTTCCTGGACGAGCGGGCCGGGGCTCCTGGGGGCTGCGGGTAGGAACAGGCAGCGCAGAGCTCGTGGCCGGCGCGTGGACGGGACGGAGGCGGGCGGCCGTAGGGCAGAGACCCTGGGGGGCTGAGTGCGCTCGCGGCGGCGGGTCTTGGGGCGGACCTGGCGCTGGGCGTTGGAGGGGGAGGGACCGGGCCTGCCAGGGCCTGGCAGCGCTGCTGAGGGACAGACCCTGAGCCTCCTTCGCGCTTTTGGGGTCTCTATGGCCAGGGAAATAGCTGGGGGGTGGGGTGGGCTCTGTAAAGGAAAATCTCAGCCCTCCTGCCTATGGGAGGATTGAGCAACTTGGGGTTATTGAGAGGAGTGAAGACTGGGTGGGTCTTCGGGCGTGGAGTACGCCGTAGGGATGGAAGACCCAGCAATGTGGTGGGTGCTAGGGGAGGTCTGGAGCCCTGCCCTGCAGGGGCGTGTGGCCTCGTTGGGGATTTAGCCACCCTGAAAGTAAGCAGAGGGTCTCTCGCTGGATCTGAGCACACTGGCATTGGGGTTGGAGCCCCGAGAAACAATTCGGAGATAGCTGTACCCCATTTCAGGAAAGGCTGGGCATCCATTTAGGGGCCAGGCCGTGCCCCCACTTCAGGGCAAGACTCAGAGTTGAGTCCCTAAGAACTACATTACGTTTTGAGGAAGCCCTGGAACTTAGGGTGAAGTTAACTACAGAAAATGGAAACGTTGTCTGTCTCTTTACTCTGTCCCTTGTAGGAGGGAGACAGGAGGCTAACCGGGGACTACTCCAAATCTAGGGCCCGAAGGGAACAATCTCCTAATCCTTGCACAGAATGAAGGGTTGGGAAGGAGATGGGAGAGGAAGCGGGTCTGATGGCAGAAAAGAGCCCTGGGGGATGCCCCGTCCCTGTGTATATCCACCGAAGTTCTTAGTAAAGGGGCTTGAAATTCTTTGTTTCAATATGACTTTCCCACCTCTCCTCTCTATGGGTAACAGTGAGGAAAGAGCAAAACCCCGAAAGAGGAACAGTACCCTTTGGTACTCTTAGGTTAGTGAAGGGTCAGGCTCTGGCAAGGCTGCAGTGAGACACTCGGTTAGGGGAATTAGGAATCGAAAGGAAGGACAGAGGAGGAATATAGGGAAGAGACTGGCAGAGCGGGAATTCCACAGCGCTGTTCTGATAACTCACACCAGCTCTAAAGAAAATCATGAGACAAAAAGAAGAAAAAACAACAACAACACCCCCCCCCACAAATGCAAAAAAGAAAACATAACAGAAACAAAGAATATCCTGAGAAGAGGCTAGTCTTTGCTGACTGGAGGAGGGAGGGAATGTAAAGGAAAGGCTAACTGGTACAGACATCATAATGTGATTAGGTTGGGATTTCATGTAATTTGGAAAGAAGCAGCAATTCTCTTGGAGGTGAAGAGGATGGCAGAAAAGGAAAGATCACAGGACTGGGAAATAGAATGGTTCACTGGCAAGGAGGAAGCGGCAGCTTTCCCCCAGGAGCAGTGACTGTCAGTTTGAAGTATAGGTGCCCACCTGAATTCACCTTTAGATTTGTTGGTATTGGTCATTGTTTCTCAGTCTTTGTCTGAAAGCTTTAACTTGCATTGTGTGATGCTACATGGATTATCTTTGCTTCTGAAAAATTACCTTGAAAAAGTCATTTGTTTTTATGCCAACAGTGAGGAGGAACAGGAGTTGGTTCTACAGGGATGTTGACCCTAGTATATCCATAAGATTTTATTTCTCAAGTAGCAGTTCAGACTCTTGATTTTAAGCAAAAGAAATGTGAGTGCTGCCAAAGACAGTAAATGTAGTAATAGGATGTAAAAGAAAAAGGGCTTTCATGAATATTTTTTCCTCTCAGTTTTTCTCTCTGAGCATTTTAGGGCTAAAGCAGACTAATTTTATGCAAAATAAAATGTAAAGCCTTGGATCTTTTCAATATAGAAATGATAGCATTTCCTGTATCATTGAACCTTTTTGTAAAAGAACCTCTCCAAATGCTTCATTTAGCGATCAGATAAAAATGAGAATTAAAGAAAGACCTGGGTAAATTATGACAGCTATGATCCATGCCAGATTTCTTGAACCACTCTATTATTTTTAAAAGAGCATTAACATATTAATGGAAATGTTTTTTAAGACACATTTCGAGTGTAAACTAGTTTAGAGTTACACATTTGGAAGATTTTTACACATGTGTTGTTCTTTGGTTTCCCCAAAGTGCATGTAGCTCTATCTAGTTTTTTATTTGATTCTGAACAGATTAGGCAAGTGAACGAGAGTGGCATTCATGCCAGATGGTTTGAAAATATGCTAAGGCAGAAAACATAAATGCATCTGCATTGTGAACACTATAAGGAAATGCCTTTCCTTATAGCAAGCTGATTATTTCACTGAATTTGGAGGACCATCCATACAATGATGTACCAGTTAGTTCATCTTTCATGATACTGGTATAGTAAGTTTTTAAAAATAAATGTGAATGAAGTCTTCTGAGTTTTTAATTAATGAACTCAATAGCGTAGGTGAGGTGAGTTCACTTTGGAGACTTTCTCCCTTTTGTATTATATTTCACATTAATACTGAAAGGTGATATGATGTTTTACACATTTTCTTTCATGTAATATTACTTGGGCACAATAATGTGATATTCGGGGCCAGTTTGCTTTAAATTGTAGCTTTATTCTTAAATGGAAGTACTCTTAAATTATTAAAATGATAACATATGTAGCTAAGGAAATAACCTTTTATTTACATTATAGCCTTGTGGATTTGGGCTCAGAAGACTCTCGTTATTGGAATATTAACAGCGCAGTCAGGAGTTAACCAGGCTTGCCTGACTAAAGCTGCTGATCACTAATCAGGACATATGTTTGAGTTTACATTTTCTACGGTTAATTTTTAAAGTAAATACTTATGTCATTTTTTTAGGTAGTTGCCATGTTTTAGAATTAAAGAATACTTAATCTTTTTGGTTTATATCATCACTATTCCATAAGGTATTTAAGCAGTATAAAAATGGTACTGTATACCTTTGACCTAAACAATATGATATTCTTTGGAAGAGAAATGTATGTGAGCAGTTGAAAAATGACATTTATTCAAGGGAGTCAAAATTGAGTATTCCTATTTTATGCAGAATTTTTGTTTTCATTTTTTAGATTTAGATTTTTTTAAATATCAAAGCTTATCTAAGAAGATTGAAACACTGATGTGGTAGATACATCACATACATATTTATAAGTTTAAGTAACCATGTTATCACTAAATTTTAGTGATTTCATATTTCCCAGAGAATTTGACTCATTTTTCCCCTCCCTAAAAGTCTTTCTCTTTTTCGGTCGTTGCGAGGAATGAAAGGAGGTAAAAAGATTCTGATGTTTCTAACAAAGCTTTTTACTCATATTATGTTTTTCTTCTCCATAAGTTTGTTTTCTTTACTTTCCAATATTGTCAAAGAGAAGTGTTTTGAAACTTTCTGGGTATGGGCTGCACTTGGGAGTGGGGGATGGTGAAAGGACAGTTTCTCTTCATTACTGCACGATTTCTTATATCGGAGGTTTCTTAGTTCTATGAAGCACTCCTTAAAATGTATCATAGACAAATGACTCCTCTGGAAGCTAAGGTCAGAGAAAATATGTGTATGTTGGGGTGGGGGTGTTTCATGATCAAACAATGTCTGCCTGTTAAAGCCAGCTTATTCTAGCATTGCTGAATATGACCAAAAGTATGAAATGGAAAATAAAATTATTTCCCAGACTTTTAACCTATTTTATACTTTCAACATTTAACAGATTTTAAACAAAGACTTCCTTCATTCTATAAGTTAAAGTTAATACCTTAAGAAAAATTCAGAAAAATCTAATTGTGGGCTTATTAATGCCAGGAAATATTCCAAACACTTTTCATGTATTATTTCTTTGAGTTCTCACAGCAGCCCTATTAAATAGGTACTCTTAATAGCTGCACTTTACAGATGAGGGGCTGTGGCACAGATAGGCTAAGTCACTTGTCAAGGGCCACACAACTAGTAAATGACAGGCGGAATTTGAACCCAGGCAGTCTAGTTCCAGAGCTCAAGCTCTTCATCTTCATTTACAATCCGTCTTCTGTTGCCAAAACAACTCATCTGTTTTATTGTAGAATGTATATGTTTAAGATGACTTCTTTAATTTTTGAAGTTCACTGTAATCCTAAATTTAAAAAAGGTACTGTGAATTAGAAAGAAGTGTTCTAAAATAACCCAGTATCAGGAACTGAAATTGTTATAGGGTGCAGCCAAGAGGGGGGACCCCAAATAGGGATTTGGAATGGGGCCCATAACTAAAGGTGTCCAGGAGATTTTAGGATGTTCTCACCTCCCTCCTTCAGGTGTGAGTTGGAAGAAGGGACACGTGGAGCAGGGCCATTGAGAACTGTTTTGTACAGCAACAGCCTTGCAGCTAACCTCTGGCGTGGTCATTTAACATATCTATAACCTTTGACTGGTCACTTAGATATGTTAAATAGCTGTGGCCATGCTCTGAGTCAAGGGAATGGAAGTAACTTCCCTACCAGGACGTAACTGGGGGGCAGGTCCCCCAATTACAGCACCTTCGTGGGAGCTTGGAGAGGATTGGCTCCATGACAAGGGGCCACCCCTGCCCAGACTCATGATGGCAGTCCAGTATAGCTGGAAGGCTTTAAGAGTACTGGCAGGTGTAACTGATTGTAGGAGGAGTCGGAAATGGGGCTGCAGAGGAAGATTGGCGCCGGGATTTAAATACAGACGCAGCAGCCATTGAGGGGGAGAACCACTCGGTTTTGGCTGAGTGGGGACTCCTATGGCCCCGGGGAGAAGAATCACCATGCGGATTTAGCAGAGAATCGCCACTCGGCTTTGGCCGAGTGGCAACCCCCTTCCTCGCAGCCCTTGAAGGGGGGAGAACCACGTGGGTTTGGCAGAGTGGCAAGCCCCCCTCCTCGCAGCTTTGTGGAGAGATTCACACGGGTTTCGCCTGAGTGCAGACCCCTGCAGCTCTGGTAGGAGAGAGGACCACGTGGCTTTGGGGTGCTCCTTTTGGCTGCACGGCCTGGGAAGCAGGAAAGACTGCCTGGAAGAAGGGTGAAAGAACTCTTACCAGTAGGCCATGAGACAGTGCTGCATGGCTTTGGATTAATTGGAGATCCTGCCTGGACAGGGACACAGCTGAGGGTGGCGGGAACCAAGGGAGGTCTCCCAGCCCACACGGATTACTGGGAAGAACCGGGGGCTGCCTGAGCCAAGGACTTCTATTTTCCTTTCCTGAGATACGGTACCCCAGACTGGGCAAAGGGGGGAAGGAAGGACTGTGTATGTTTGTGGGTGTTTTAAGGGACTTTGGGATTTTAATGAAGACATTAGGTCACTACTTTAAATTTGTATAGCATAAAATAAACATTTCCTTTCCTTTTCACGAATCTCTGGCATTAAGAGATATTTTTCCTATAGCCGGCAGACAAAACGGACCTGGGGTTTTCTTCCTTTCGGGTAACAGTATATTGCCCTCGGCTGCCCTTTGCCCCCCCTCTTGTTGCTCTGTTACAAAATGACGTCAAGCAAGTCTGCTTTTCACCCGGAAGTATTGATGAGCTCGTTTGTTGCTCCTCTAGTTGTCTCGCGCCTTCACATATCTTGGCAGCTCTTGTCAGGAGAGTCCCATTTGATAAAACATCTTAGATTTACTGTGTGATTTAAAAGTGGGTTCAGCCCTGGCTGGTGTGGCTCAGTGGATTGAGCATGGGTCTGGGAACCAAAGGGTTGCTGTTTTGATCCCCAATCAGAGCACATGCTTGGGTTGTGGGCCAGGTCTCCAATAGGGGGCATGCAAGAGGCAACCACACATTGATGTTTCTCTTCCTCTTTTTCTCCCTCCCTTCCCCTCTCTCTAAAAATAAATAAATGAAATTTAAAAAAAAATAAATAAAAGTGGGTTCAAATAGGTTACCAATTTCCTATAATATTAATAATTCATTTTGGAAAATAACCTCCCCTCTTTGGCAGCTGTTTCCTATCTTCTCTTCTAGTCCACATCCTTGTGGGTGGGTGGCTGAGGGGAGGCAGAACAAGGAGATACCAGGAAATGAAATTGTAGAATCCCAGGCTCAGAGATGACAAGATGCTCCACTGAGCTTACCAGGAAAACGCTCTTTTGCTTTTCATGAAAATAGTGTATCTATTCAGCTTAAGCTTTAACTTAACCTACAAGTATTTTACTAAAGGATTGGTGGATTTACATTATTTCTTGGCATAAGGGAGCTCTTGTAAACTTGTATATAATAATAGCAAGAATCAAAGGAAAGGTATTAGGGGGAAATCATCTTCCTGAATATCCATTCACTATGGTTACAGAGTTTCAGTGCTTAAGGAAAAACAAAAATGATTCAACACTTCAAAAGCATTATTTTTGTTATTTAATAACAGAAACAATTATACTTTCTATTAAATTTTCCTGATAGGTTTAACTCTGAGTAATAAACCACAACATTTTTGGATACAAATATGAGTTTGCAGAGAATGGTTTTCAGTTTATTTGTACTATTAAATTTCACAATGCATTGATTGAAAAGCCATTTGGTCATAGCTTTCTTGCAGAAACAAAATAGTTAAACACCAGTCATTCTATTAGATACCACATGTTTAGGGGTAGAGCACTGCTAGTTTATTTAAGTACTACTGGCTTATTGCCAGCATTAATAATCTCCATTCCGATTAATACATAGTAAATTTGTATACAGATATTAGTAAGTTTATATGTAAACATAGAAACATATACCTCTTTCCAACTCTTAGTTTAACTAAGTTTTGAAGTCTTGTAAGTTTTGTGTAGTAATTGTTGACAATTCTCTATTTCTTAATCTTAGCTTTCCTATGATAATCTGCATATATTCACATTTTGAAGTTTTTTTACTGAAAAGAGTATAATAATGACTTGGTTGTTTTATACAATATAGAATTTTTTAAAGTGTAGTTTTCAATTTTTGTGTTTCTTACTAATATTGGGTTTGACATCTAGATGATTCTTTTAAAGTTTCTATGAGGAAATTAAATTTTTTTCAAAGTTACATTTATTTTTTAAAAGCCAAGGCGTAAACTTTAAAGTTTCTTAACTAAGACTGAATCATATTTAGAATAATAAAGTGATATTACTTTTTTTATAGGAGATGGCAGATAGGTACTTTGGACCTGTTGGTAATGATGGCCTGAGCTAAAAACATCTAATTTGAAGGGACACCCTTCCGTGTCAAAGAACAGAATGCTGAGGGAGCTGTGGCAAGTATGTGCTCCATTGTCTCGGTAAGGTGAAACTCAGGTACTGCATGTGCTCCGCTTGGGTCCCGTGACACTGTATTTGGCTAAAGTTTTAAAAGCTTTTCTTTAAAAAGCAGCAGATATTTTCCTCACGCTTTTTAAAGAAATGTACTTTTGCCATGACTGGTGTTGCTCCGTGGGTTGGACGTTGTCCTGCAAACCGAAAGGTCGCCAGTTGGATTACCGGTCAGGGCACATGCCTGAGTTGCAGGCCAGGTCCCCCATTAGGGGCTTCCAGCAGGCAACTGATTGATGTTTTTCTCCCTCTCTTTCTCCGGACAATCAGATTCAAGTGTTGGGGTGAATACAGGAATGAATATAATCAAAATGAAAGCATCTAAGAAACTGTGCCCAAGGTAATCTAACTAAAAATATAGGAGTATTGGATGCTTCAGTTTCAAAGGAAACAGCACCATACTTCATAATAAATCTGCATGCTATATTTATCATTGGTGTTTCCGTTGATATTTGCCGAGATCCTTGTCAGGCACTGTGGTCAGGTGCTGCAGTAACAGTGCTAAACCAGACCAGTGAGGGCCCTGAGGGCAGAGATGCTCAGTGCGGGGAGAGGGGGGAGGGATCCAGATGTTTTACCGTTCTTTTGCCCAGATCCAGAAAAATGTTTCAAGGACAATTCCTGAAAATATATTTTTAATACATAGTCTATTACAAATAGTTAATTATAAAGTTAGAATATTAATCAAATACTTTAATTTAGGTTAAACATACTATTTTTTAAATATTCAAATATATTTTTACATAATTGCATTTCTATTTTATTTATCTGTTAATATATTGGCTTTTATAAGAATAATTAGATTATGCCCTGGCTGGCATAGCTCAGTGGATTGAGCATGGGCTGCAAACCAAAGCATCGCAGGTTCGATTCCCAGTCAGGGCACATGCCTGGGTTGCAGGCCGCAGCCCCCAGCAACTGCACATTGATGTTTCTCTCTCTCTCTCTTTCTCCCTCCCTTCCCTCTCTAAAAATAAATAAATAAAATCTTAAAAAAAATAATGTCACTTTCCTTTCATTGACTTCTTAAAAAAAAGAATAATTAGATTATATACTATACTGTTTGAATTTTTTTTTCTTGAAACCTTAAAACCCAGGCCCATTGTTTATTATAAAGATGAACTCTGATGGGCTTATCGGTAGGATTTCTGGTAGCGAGCACAGGCACCAGGACCTCCAAACTTGAAATATTTATACTTTTGTTCAGTTGTTACAGTATTCCAGAAAACACTAAGAAAGATTATATAACTATTAATATGTTTGTTCACTTTTATTTTAAAAAAATTGATGAGTCCTTACAAATTGACATTACCAACCTAATTACTATTATATTTCAAGTATTTTTAAAAATTGAATGATTATATCCTGAGTAAAATAAGTAACAATTACTCATTTTATAAAAGGGCAAGATGATAGACAGATGAATGGTTTTTCAGCCTCTCGATAATCTCACTTGGAGTCAAGAATAGCTTTCTTGTGTTAGGCTGTCTGTGAAAGACTTAACACACTTCCTTAAGAAAAGTAGAGGAAAACTATTTTCAGTAGAAAATTACTTTAGGGTCATAAACTTAAATAACAAAAATAGGAGATGTCATTATAGTGCTAGTTTGTGTATCACTCTCAATATGTTACATACCTACCGACATGGCAGCAGAAGGTAGAAAACCAGGATATTAGTGTCCTGGGAACCTTCAGAAACACATTTCCCTCCTCAAATCTGCAGGCAGGGCTCTCAAGGAGAAGTCTGTCCAGCTTGGATTCTTCTTTTAATCTTTAGCAGTATTAAGGTCAGCTTTCTCAGGTGGAAAAAAACAAGAAAGAGGATAGAGTTTCTAAACCTTTAAGCCTTAATTAACATTAACAAAGAGATCTTCTGAAATTAGATTATCTCTGGCAACAATTTCTTCAATGCTTTCATTTTTATTACATTCATTTTTGTCCATATTCACCTTAATACTTGAATTTTGATTGCCTTAAGGCCAGTTTGGAAATTTTCTTGAGGTTTCTCTTAGTTAATAATTCTAGATACAGCAATTTTTAAAAACATTTGTTGTGGATACAAATTTTGGTTGTGAAATTTCTCATTTAATTTTTTAAAAGAACTTAACTGCTGTTTCTAAATGTTTTTACATTTTAGCTTTGAAAAGTGCCTCAAGAGTGTAAAAACCAAAATGTTTTTGTTTGTGTTAATTTGATACCATTCTTCTTTGTTCCTACTATTACTTAAGGCATTCTGTGACTTTGGTGGGTTTCTAACTTTTAGTTTTAATACAAACATGTAAAGATAAGTATTTTCAGCTGGCTAAACAGAACTGTGACTCAGAGGAAGAAGTGAAACTAAATAAAACACAGGGTCCAAAGAATTTTCAGTGTATGTATGAATACATATTCCAAATGATTCTCAGTTTGTGTATTTTAGCTGCCCGAAGAACTGTTTTATTTAGTTGGTAGTAGGTCAAAACTAACATGATCTTTAAAAATTATAGTTATCTTCTAAATGTTCTTATTTGACCCAGAATTGGTATAAAAAACACAGTTTGTTTTTATTCACATAAAATCTTACCAAAATAACATTCTTTTGTGGCTAACTAGGCCAATAAACTATCTGTTAATCATTTAATTTGAAGTATAAGACAGCCAAAAAAAATAGAGGCTTGGAAATTCAGTGTAGTTATGGCTCTGCTTAACTATAAAAAAATTTGAACCTTTTTTTTTAAAAAGTATTAAGCATAGAATTTGAAACAGTCCCTCATTTTTATTGTGCATTCCATTGAGAATATATATTTTAATTTCATTAAAAATGAACATCATTAAACTGTAGTTTTCTCTTGGAAGAAAAATAATGATCCAAGTTCAAATTTGCATTTGCTTTCTTGTAAAGACTAGTTCTTTTTTTTTTTAATTTTATTTTAATCATTGTTCAAGTACAGTTTTCTCCCAATCCAGCCCACCCACCCCTAAGACTAGTTCGAGTGAATTTATCTTCCTTGTTTCATTCTTACCTAGTCCACAAATTAAGATATACAGTATTCGTGCATAAAACTGATTTGCCACAACAGAATTATAGATGTTTGTAAATACTTGTTGAATATTTATTGCTCAATTTTTATAAGTAGAATGTTTAATATTCTAATGGCTAAGGTAATTTTATTAGTAAGGATTTTACCATTGAAAGTAATCAACCATAAAGCAAGCACAGTTGTTCTTTATAGCTCCTCTGTAAATGAGTGCTTAGTGAAGTAAAATTTGTTATAACATTCAATACAGATATATTTTCAAGGGTTTTTTTCAGCAAATATTATTGGGGCCTTGATAGGCACTGTGTTGGGCCCTGGGGAGAGCTAAACAGACATTCTTTCTGACCATGTAAGAACTGCTATTAGAACTGTCCAAAATTTTTATAATATGATGAAATAAATTTTGCTTTCACTAAATGCTTTTCTGGAGAGAAACTTTGTTGTAATAATTTTGACGAGTTAAGAATTATTAATTGATTAAGGGACAACCTATCCTCAGGAGAATAGCCAGGATGCAGGTAGAACCATGGAAATTGTCTTGGCCTAGACCCAAATCTGGAGATCATGGGTGCTCTTGAGGTTCTTAGAAACAGTCTGACTTCTCAGGCCTGGGACAGGAGCTCCAAAAAATATCTGGAATACACCTGAGTGCCATATAGAAAGGACCACAGAAATATTTTAGTGTGTTTGCAGTTGTAAGGCCTTGAAACTATTGTTTGTTGTATTTTATAATAAAGCAAAGTTATAGCAATATTAAAGAAAACTTGTAACCCTGGCTGGTGTGGCTCAGTAGATTGAGCACCGGCCTGCAAACCAAAGGGTTGACAGTTCAGTTCCCAGTCAGGGCACATGCCTGGGTTGGGGGCATGCAAGAGGCAACTGATTGATGTTTCTCTTCCTGTCTTTCTCCCACCCTTCCCCTCTCTGAAAATACAGAAATACAATCTTTAAAAAAAGAAAGAAAGAAAACTTCTAAATACTACAACACAAAAATTTCACCCATCTCATGTGAAAAAATGTATTTTTTATATTCTCTCTTATTTTTATCTGTATGCATACATATTTTTCCACAGTTATTTTATAATATGCAAATTTTTATTTTTAAAAATTTAACAGCAAATGGGTATTGTTTCATATTCCTTAATTACTCTTTTGTTTTCTTTTTTTTTTCAACATTTCCCCAGCTTTATTGAGGAATGATTAACACAATTAATTGCTCATGTTTAAAATGTATGATTTCATGAATTTTGGCTTAATTACTCTTTTGATTACCATTTTTAATGGGAGTATAACAATTAATTGATTTAATCAGTTATTTTTTAACATTTCTCTACTGAAAGGTTAACTGAAAATAATTTTCAAATGTAATTTTATTTACAGTGCTGGATGCATGTAGAGCATGATTTTCCCTTTATTGGCAGACTTCACTTTAATTGTGTTTTAATTGCAAAGCCACTTCACTACTCAGTTGTGCAACTGAACTCTAACCCCTTTTTGCAGGTAAATAGTGCAAGTTTCCCCAAATTGATTTTGAGCTGTTTCCAGTTGACCTTCAAGTAGAGGATAAAATGTCTCTCAGCTGGTAGTGATTTCTGTATGGCAATTGCCCTGTCCCAGCCCCACAGCACTTTAATGACAAAGGAGATGAACTGGAACTACAACATAGAAATTTTTATTCTGTATTTTTACCCGTTCTGCGTTTTCGTTCAATTTGTGTGGCTTGTCAGCTGATTAAGTTCCTTAACAGAGAATGAAGGGAAAGAGAACACCACTAAGTACATAGTATTTTTTCATCTCCCACAAGAATTTTTCAGTGACTGGAAGATAGCATTAATTAGTTACCTACTGTGTATCAGAGTGTGTGAAGCATTTCATTTTGATCAGCCTCTGAGGTAGATACCACCATTCTCATTTTCTCCAAGGCAGCCCTCTCTTCTTCATTTCTAGAAGCCTCCTACAGTGTGCTCAACACTGAGTCCCCAGCACTTCCTCTCTCATTGCGCTGATCATAGTTACTCTAAGTAACTGCTCGCTGGCTCTCTTCCGTGTTCACCTGCTAGTACCTGGCCGACCGGAAACCATTTGTCGTGGTCACCGCTGTATCTCTAGGGCCTGTAAGTGCCTGGCACATGGTCCATTCAACAAGCAGTTGTTGAATAAATGTGTTGAATTAGAGAGTCTTGGTTTTATAGGTGGGAAAACTGAAGTTGATACTGAATAACTTTTCCAATCATCTAACTACCAAGTAACAGAAGAGACTCCAGAACCTGTGGTTTCACGTTACACTACAGTGCCTCTGAATTTATCCCTCTGGGCCTGGGTTCTTCCACAAAAATGGAGTGACTGCATGGAGGCCCTTGTTTCCCCCCAAATGATGACTGTACAAGGATGCCAAGGGTGCTTTTGTTTGCGATTTGGTTTATTTTTAGGCTATATACTATCTAGGTATTACAGTAGAATTGAGCCATTAGACCAGATATTGAGGCTCTTTTTGGAATTTTCAGTCTTCCTTTAGAAACAGGTCTATTAATACATTGATTCTGGTTTTGTTAGCAAAATGGAGCAAACCATTCTAGGAGGAGAGTATATAGTTGGGTGTAGAATTAACCTGAGGTTGAGGCAATCTGTAATACCGAAGGTAGTCAGGTTTTTAGGCTTCATGTTATTGAAGACTTGGTTTTTAAACATCCTTTCTTTTAAGTAGCTTATCTAAATTTAATTATATTGCCCAGACCAATGCTTAAAGAAAAAAGGCACAATTGTGCATATGCATCATTAGATTGTAATATAATGTATGAATGTTTTGTAGTTTTCATGACTTTAGCAAAAAAATTTAAGGTTTTCAAATTTGTTTATGTCTGCTTAAATTCTTATGAACTGACCATTCTGAGTTAGAAACTATAAGAGAAATAAAAGTTATTATTTGGTAGCATATTCCTATTTTTATACTAGATAAGAAATAAGTTTAGCCCAAGACTGAGAGAGCCAGAATAATAAAGAGACCTTAGCTCCTCAGGTTTCCCTTCTGTGTCTCTTACAGGAACTGGCTACTTCATTCTACGCCTGGGTGCCTGCCCCAGGCCTGCCTTCTTCAGGGACACCTGAAAGGACACATGAAATTCACTGCAGATTAGTTTTCAAATTTCATGGCTCAGCAGTGGCAAGCTGGGGAGGATTTTTGATGAAACTGATAATTTGACTTGAAAGTGTTTACATTTGTAAGGCAAAGGCTTTCAAACACATCTTGGAACCCATCAGAGGTAGAAGCAGGGATTATGGGATCCATGGGACGGGGTCAGGGGGTAGTTCAGCCTCTGTACTTTTCCAGTCAGACAGCTGTTCTTTCATCTGTTTGGGCTGGGGCTTCTCATAGAATTTTGTCAGAAGGAAGGGCTCCCCTGCTTAAAACAAAACATTTGAAAACCACCACTTTCAGGAAAGGTAGTTTCAGGAAAAAAACTATATTTGATATTAAAAAAAAAATCCACTTTTCAATTATAGTTTACAGTAAGTATTATTTTGTATTAGTTTTAGCTGTATAGCATAGTGGATAGATAGTCATATACTTCACAAAGTGATCCCCCCAATACTTTCAGTACCCATGTGGTACCATACATAGTTATCACAGTGTTATTGACTATATTCCCAGTGCTGTACTTTACATTCCTGTGACTATTTTGTAACTACTGATTTGTACTACTCAGTCCCTTCACCTTTTTCACCCAGTTTCCTAAGCTCCCTCCCCTCTGGCAGCCATTAATATGTTCTCTCTCTGAGTGTTTCTTTGTTTGATTATAGTTTTCTTTAGATTCCACATATATAAGTCAAATCATATATTTGTCTTTCTCTGACTTACTTCACTTAGCATAATATCATGTAGGTCCATCCATGCTGTTGCAAATGGTAACATTTTATTCTTTTTTATGGCCAAGTAATATTCCACTGTGTATGTTTACCACCACTGTTTTTATCTTCTTGTCTATTGATGGGTACTTGGGTTGCTTCCATTATCTTGGCTATTGTAAATAATGCTTCAGTGAACACGGGGTGCATATCTCCTTTTGAATTAGTGTTTTGAGTTTTGGTGGTATATATCAATACCAAGAAATAAGCACTGGATCATCAAAGACAGTTCCATTTTTAATTTTTTGAGGAACTTCCATACTATTTTCTATAGTGGCTACATCAATTTGCATTCCCTTCAACAGTGCAAAAATGTTCTCTTTTTTCTACATCCTCACCAGAAGTTGTTGTTTGTTGATTTATTGATGATAGGCATTCTGACAGGTGTGAGGTGATATTTCATTGTGGTTTTATTTGCATTTCTCTGATGACTAGTGATGTTGAGCATCTTTTCATGTGTCTATTGGCCGTCTGTATGTCCTGTTTGGAGAAGTGTCTGTTTGGGTCCTCTGCCCATTTTTAAATGGGATTTTTTTTTTATATTGTATGAATTTTTATAAACTTTGACTACTGAGCACTTATTAGGAGTATATCTTTGACTTTTAGCTTTTTAGCTACTAGTTGACTCTAGTTAATATCAATGCCTATCATCGTAGAATAACAATCATAAAACAGCTTACTCCCCTGCCCCTCACTATTTCCTCCTTCACTGTCGAACATGTGGGTGCTGCTCATTTGGATTTCTGCATTGACTTAGAGCTGTTTGGGGAATTCCCTGTTTATAATGACCAAAAAGTGATCCAACAGCCATGGTAACACTTAAACAAAGTAGTGATGTCCCTATGGAATTGAATAGAGGAGGTGGAATTAGCTTGGTTTATGTCATGAAGAGATAGTTCCCAGTTTCAGATTTCTTTATATTCCCTTAGAAATCAAAGACATTTTATAGGGGGCGAGGAAGAATGACACCTCTGAGAGCAGGGAATTGGACTGTTGACACCACTGTTATTACTGAACTGATGGTCTTTATTTTACCACGTGGGAACTCAGGGAACAGGTGCTTTGAGTGCAGCTCCCCATCTGGTGCTTGGCCCCATCGAAGGGTACACAGTGTGTACTGGAGTAATCTCAGTGAGGACCTCACCACCTCCGAAGGCAGGGTCTTCTCCCTCTGGGCAGCACTGTTTCCTAAAAATGCTTCTCCCTTCCCGAGTCAGTCAGTCTCCTCCTAGAGACCAGGTTTTGGTTTATAATCTTTGAAGTAAACTTCTTCTCCTCAGTTCAGCTAGGACAAAGAGCATGCCAGTATATGAATAGTTCTAATTTGTGGCAGAGAATAAGAGCCCTTACATATTTCATTAATTTTTATTTTATGTAGACTTCAGAAGCACATCAACTTTAAAGGATTTAGTATCAAAATTTTATTTGAAATATTTAAAAATGTATCTATGAATATAATGTACTTTTTCTTGATGCTTTAAGGTCATTCGTATGACTTTCAGGTACTGTTCTCTACAATGATGCCCTCATGTCATGTTGAGTTTTTTGTTTTTAAGATTTTATTTATTTTTAAAGAAAGGGGAAGGGAGGGAGAAAGAGAGGGGGAGAAACACTGATGCATGAAACATCAATCAGTTGCCTCTTCATGTGCCCCAACCTGGGCCTGGGCCCACAACCCAGCCATGTTCCCTAACCAGAAATCAAACTGCTGACCTTTTGCTTTGTGGGATAGTACTCAACCTATTTAGCCGTGCTGGTCAGGACTAGTTTATTTTATTTTTTTTATTCTCACCCAAGGACATTTTTTTTTCATTGTCTTTAGAGAGAGGGAAAAGGTGGGGGCAGAGGGAGAAATGTTGATCTCATATGCTCCCTGACCAGGGTACATGCCCCATCTGGGGGTTAAACCCACATCCTGGATATGTGCCCTGACCAGGAATCAAACCCATGACCCTTCAGTCTGTGGGATGATGCTCCAACTGAGCCACACTGGCTAGGACATGTCCTATTCATTGTGGTTCAAGATAATAAAGTCCTACTTTCTGGCTGCTTATGTGCAAAGGGGATACAGAAATGAACAAGAAGTTGGACAAGATAGTTCAGCTAGGAGAGCATCAGGTTAAAGATAAAAAGGTTGTTGGCTCAGTCCAGAGTTTCAGGGGCTTTGTTGTATCTCAGTAAAGCTATTACTTAAAAAAAAAAAAGAAGAAAATTATGAAATACACACCTATAATGAGGAGTAGGTTGTGGGACAGAAATGCAACATTTCTCTACTACGACATGGTCAATAATAGACTAGAAAATAGACAGGGGAGGAGGCCAGGCCAAGTTGAAACAAGAAGGTGCACTGTAAGGCAGACAGAGAGATCCTCCCACAAAGTGCACAAACATGTGCTCTGGCACAAGGGCCAGCCTGCGTTGAGTGTCCCAGGAACAGCAGTCACTTCTGCTATGCTTAAAGCGTAAGGAAACGGGAGTCAGGAGAGAGGTGGCAGGGGATTGAGGTTGGGGCCAGGTTGTGGAGGGAACTATGTATAGCTTCAGGAGTTTGGACTTTATTCTTTCATAAGCTTTAAGTCAGGAGACTGATATGATTAGATGCATTTTTATAAATTCTGGTAGCATTGTGGGAAATGATTAAGAATAATGTTTCTGAAACTTGGATCATTCATATTCTGTCTTTGCTTCTTTGCCATACTTGGGCTTGATTTGGGGATGATGAGGTAGACCAGTAACAAGAGGGTATAACTGATGGATTGAAGCTCTTACACGCTTAATGAACATAGTCCCTGAGTATCTGTAACTGCTTTTTATAGTTTTAAAGTTCCTCCCTTGTTAACATATTATCATTTCACACTGATAATAGTCTTGCCAAAGCAAACTCTTTCCCCAGCTTCCCTTCCAATATATAGCTAGCTGAAAAATCCAAATAAACAAGCCCGTGGGCTGACCCATGAGTACCATACATGACCTTCAGTGAGCTGGCTTGAAGACATCTATTTTGATCCTTAGAGGACTTTTTTTCCTGGGTCTGTTCTTATTCGAGATTTTTATAACTGAGCAATCCAACAACTTCATATGAGTGAAATATAACTGTAATTTGTTTAAAAGATCCTAATCACTCATTTAAAAACATTTTTAAATTTATTTTAATGTAGGTGATTGGAGTTGTGCTTCAAAAATTTCAGCAGTTCAACAGTATTTTATCTGCCAACAATAAGCTCTTTACTTGATTGCACCATGAAAAAGCTGCTAATGAGACTTGTTGAGCACAAAAGCAGACTTGAAGAACCAAAAGCCTTTGTTTTCAAATGAAGAATACCGAACGATTTTAAGCCTCAGTGCTTTTTAATCACCACTGAGGTTTTCCCCGTAACAACAGAATGGCAAGCAGGCGAAAATCAACAACACCCTGCATGGTCCTTGCCAGTGAACAGGATCCGGACCTCGAGCTGGTATCGGATTTGGATGAGGGACCTCCTGTACTCATCCCTGTGGAGAACACCAGAGTGGAGAGTGATTTCTTCATCTCAAGTGATGATGAAGTTTATGAATCTTTGGATGTTGACAATCAGCGAAATAAAAAAGTTGAAGGTGGCTATGAATGTAAATACTGTACTTTTCAAACTCCAGACCTAAATATGTTTACTTTTCATGTGGATTCAGAACATCCCACTGTAGTGCTAAACTCTTCCTATGTTTGTGTCGAATGCAATTTTCTTACCAAAAGGTATGATTCACTTTCCGAGCATAATCTGAAGTACCACCCAGGAGAAGAGAATTTTAAGTTGACTATGGTAAAACAAAATAACCAGACAATCTTTGAACAAACCATAAATGATCTGACCTTCGATGGTAGTTTTGTTAAAGAGGAGAACTCAGAGCCAGCTGAATCTATAGAAGTTTCTTCTTCAGGAATATCCATCAGTAAAACTCCCATCATGAAAATGATGAAAAGTAAAGTGGAGAACAAACGGATCACAGTGCATCATAACTCCGCTGAGGATGTTCCTGAAGAGAAAGAAAAGGAGATCAAACCAGACCGCGAAGAAACTGTGGAGAGTCCTAGTTCTTCGGCTTCTGAATCTCATACCAGTACTTCCATTGTCAACAGAATACACCCGAATGCAGCCAGCACGGTGGTGACCCCAGCGGCAGTTCTTCCCGGGTTAGCACAGGTAATAACCGCTGTGTCAGCCCAGCAGAATTCCACTTTGATCCCGAAAGTCTTAATCCCTGTTAATAGCATTCCTACCTACAATGCTGCATTGGATAACAACCCTCTTTTGCTTAACACCTACAACAAATTCCCTTATCCAACGATGTCAGAAATTACAGTTCTTTCTGCTCAAGCAAAATACACAGAGGAGCAGATCAAGATCTGGTTCTCAGCCCAACGCCTAAAACACGGTGTGAGCTGGACTCCCGAGGAAGTAGAGGAGGCAAGAAGAAAGCAGTTCAATGGAACAGTACACACTGTACCTCAGACCATAACTGTTATTCCGACACATATTTCCACAGGGAGTAATGGCTTACCATCCATTTTACAGACATGCCAAATAGTTGGTCAGCCCAGCCTGGTCCTCACACAAGTAGCTGGAACGAACACCTTGCCGGTAACAGCACCGATAGCCTTGACTGTGGCAGGGGTGCCAAATCAAGCCAGTGTACAGAAAAGTCAGGCCCCTGCCGCTCAGCCTCCTGCAGAAGCAAAGCCAGCAACAGCAGCAGCCCCAGCCCCTTCGCTTGTCAAACACGAAACCGTACTGGCAAACCCCGATTCATTTGGCATTCGAGCAAAAAAGACTAAAGAGCAACTGGCAGAATTAAAAGTCAGCTACCTTAAAAATCAGTTTCCCCATGACTCAGAAATTATCAGACTTATGAAAATCACAGGCCTGACCAAAGGGGAGATTAAAAAATGGTTTAGTGACACGAGGTACAACCAGAGAAATTCAAAGAGTAATCAGTGCTTACATCTCAATGATTCCTCCACCACCATTATTATAGACTCCAGCGATGAAACCACAGAATCCCCAACTGCTGTTCCTTCGCAGCATAAACAGTCCTGGAATCCTTTCCCAGACTTTACGCCCCAGAAGTTTAAGGAGAAGACAGCAGAGCAGCTTCAGGCCCTTCAGGCAAGTTTTCTCAACAGCTCCGTACTGACAGATGAAGAGTTAAATAGGTTACGAGCGCAAACCAAACTGACCAGGAGGGAAATTGATGCCTGGTTTACAGAGCAGAAGAAATCAAAAGCTTTAAAGGAAGAGAAAATGGAAGTAGATGAAACTAATGCAGGTAGTTCCAAAGAAGAGGTGGGAGAAACTCCTCCCGCAGATGAATCCACTGCGCCTAAGTCAGGGAGTACAGGCAAGATATGTAAAAAATCCCCTGAGCAGTTGCACATGCTCAAAAGTGCATTTGTCCGAACACAGTGGCCGTCACCAGAAGAGTATGACAAGTTGGCCGAAGAAAGCGGGCTTGCTAGAACAGACATCGTTAGCTGGTTTGGGGACACCCGTTATGCTTGGAAAAATGGAAACTTAAAATGGTACTACTACTACCAAAGCTCCAATTCGAGTGGTATGAATGGTCTGTCCCTTAGGAGAAGGGGGAGAGGGAGACCCAAAGGAAGGGGAAGAGGAAGGCCACGCGGGCGGCCTCGAGGAGGCAAGAGAATGAACAATTGGGACAGGGGGCCATCCCTCATAAAATTTAAAACTGGAACTGCAATCCTTAAGGATTATTACCTGAAGCACAAATTTCTTAATGAGCAAGACCTTGACGAACTTGTTAACAAATCACATATGGGCTATGAGCAGGTCAGAGAGTGGTTTGCCGAAAGACAGAGAAGATCCGAGTTAGGGATAGAATTATTTGAGGAAAATGAGGAGGAAGATGAAGTCATTGATGATCAGGAAGAGGATGAAGAAGAAACAGATGATAGTGACACTTGGGAACCCCCGCAACATGTGAAGCGGAAGCTTTCTAAATCAGATGACTGAAATGTAAGTGTTTAATCTGAGTGTGCACTCACCAGCCACACACATTTAGGGCAGCCGCCCGGTGACCAGTAATCTCCACCTGTGACAGCGGTTTTCTAAAGTAGTTCTTTTCCCTAATAAGAGAACTAGGTGCCAAGAGTATAGCCAACAAACACGTGGTTATCATGTATAGTCTGATTATTTTGTAGAAATTAATGTTGCTTTAATTATTTATTTTTTTAATGAAGTTTTCTACTTTGTTTTAAGCACAAGCTACCCATTCTTTAAGAAGAGAGACTGGTAGGCAGGAAGGAGTTCACAAATACTAAAGATAAGTAAAATGTATTTTTTGCAACCCTCCTTCAAATTTTTTGCCTATTTAAGGAAAGAATTGAAAAACAAAAACTAAAAAGAAGGGGAAAGTATAAGGGAAGATTTGCTGCAGGGGTGAGGATTGCTCAGTTTTAGAAAACTAGGTGAAAATGGATATCTTTTTTTATTGATTGTATTGCCCCCAAAATACTAGTTTTAACTAGAGCTTAAAAATGCTTTATGTATTAAAATTGCTCAGTACTTTTTCTTTTAAAAGCCAAAGATCTGTTTTGGCTGGATATAAATTCCATGTTTGCTTCGGTGGCATCTGTTTTTGTAAACTGTAATAAAAATTCTTTGTTTTAGAGGTCAAAAGGTAAACAACAGATTTGATATTAAATTAATTGCTTAAAATGTATTTTCATTCTTTGATATAAAACAAACCTGCCACCAGCAGAAACACTGCATTTGGTTAAAAATATGTCTCTGAGGTCTTGACAGTTCAAGTAAATATGCTTTAAATTTAAAGATGTGGCATATTCCTTAAATCTTCATTCTTTAGGTTGGATTATATTAAAATTTCACTATAGTTGCCAATCAGATACCTGATTTCAAGTTAAGGACTTCAATTCTTAATAGTTTTAGAATTCAGTAGCACGGTTTTATTCTTTACTTTCGGTCTTTGAATGTTCCAGCAATGCATTTGTCATGAAATGCTGGCATGTGCCCATCAGTAGTCCAAAGGCATCTTACCAGGAACTCCTGCAGCATTATCACACCGGAAGGGGGAGAAAGGCACACACCCTTGTGATCACACAAGCATGTTTACTTATTTCCCTGGCTTTATGCATCCCTCTCCCATCCTCTCCTGTTACACTTTCTTATTCTGCACAGTATGCTCTCCTTAATTCTCCCACGTCTTCCTCCTTGCTTTTATTTATTTTGTTAAAATGATTAACTTATAGACAGCTTAATATGTACCAGACACTATGCTTACTGCCAGCCATCCTTTTCCAGGTTTTCTTTTCATTAACATTTTTCTTCAGGCAGAGAAACAGATGAAACTAAAAATGCACCTACTTTTGAATAAGTCTGCTCAGGTTAAATAGCAAAATGTATTGTAAGCCACAGCAGTTAAACAGCTTTACGCTGAAGTGCGGTCCTCCATTTTATAGTGTCAGAGATCTTCAGGACAGGCTTTCTCTTGACCCAGATGCATGAAATATTTTTAACAGGCATATTTTTATTGCTAAACACAAGAATGCACACTCAGCCAAGATTAAATCAACAAAATTTTTGCCACAATGAATTGTTGTTGTAACTTCTGAGGTGATTTTGTAGGGAATTTCTGTCCTCTGAAACATAATGTGAACTTTTTTATATAATTTATTTTGACCTTACTTTAAATTTACATGGATTATTCTTATATATTAATACTCTAATAGGCACTATAGTGAAAAAATTCACACAAAGCCAGTTTAAAAAAAACATTGTGTCTTCAGTCAGGGCACATGCCTGGGTTGCAGGCCACAGCCCCCAGCAACCGCACATTGATGTTTCTCTCTCTTTCTTTCTCCCTCCCTTCCCTCTAAAAATAAATAAAAAATAAAAATTCTTAAAAAAAACCCATTGTGTCATATATGTCATACATGTACTTTTGTGGTACATATACAGGCTTGGCATGCTTTTAAAATATGCCAAAGTCTAAAATTATAAGACATTAATTAGCAAGTTATCATTGGCTTAACAAAATTTTTCATCTTACAAAAGGATTCACCATAAGTTTCCTCTAAATGGTTACTTTTTCATTTAAATATGGTTCAACTTGCAAAAAAAAAAAGTAACCAAAACCTTTCCAAAACAGTTATTGCAAAAAGTGAGATACAGTAGTCCCCCCCTTTATCCTTGGGGGACATGTTCTCAGACCCTCTGTGGATGCCCAACACTGCAGATAGTGCCAAGTCCTGTACAAAGTATTTTTTTCTGTACACACATACTTATGGTAAAGTTTAATTTGTTAATCAGGCACAGGAAGAGATCAACAATAACTAATAGAATAGAAGTTATACTAATATACTGTAATAAAAGTTAGATGAATGTGGTCTCTCTCTCTCTCTCTCTCTCTCTCTCTCTCTCCCTCTCCCTCCCTCCCTCCCTCCCTCCCTCCCTCTCTCTCTCTCTCTGATAATTCAGAGAGCTACTAAGTAACAAATGAGCAGGTGGCATAAACTGTGGATTTTCTGGACAAAGAGGATTCGCGTCCTGGGGGGTACAGAAGGGGGTGGGGTGAGATTTCATCATGCTGCTCAAAACAGCATGCAATTTAAAACTTATGAATTGTTTATGTCTGGAATTTTCCATTTAACATTTGTGGACTTTGGTGGACCACAAGTAACTGAAACCACAGAAAGTGAAACCATGGATAAGGGAGATTACTGTACATGTATGTCATTTGCACGAGCCAGCCTTGTACAGTAAGCCCTTGCTTAATGTTGTCAGTAGGTTCAGTGACTTTAAGCGAAGTGACCTATAAGGAAACCAGTTGTACCGTAGGCAGACTGATGTAAACAAGAGTTAAATTCCTGCAGCATCTCATCAATGTTACAATGAAATGATATTGAACAAATCAGTGTTATTCAAGGACCTGCTGTATATAAGTAGAAAAAAAATGAAAGAATTTAGATTTCATAGTTTATTACAAATACAATGAAATATATACTTCCCACTAATAATTTTTAAGTAAATTATTACATATAGGTGAAAATGTTTATAAGCAAATCTGGTTTATGTACACCATGTCCATAGGAATGGCACGCAAAATGTAGTGCATTATATAAGATACATGTGGGTGCAGGGTCCGGCAGAAGTAACGCCTGCTTAAGTGTGGTTGGTAGGGTAATAATATGGGTGTAATAATTTATAGGTTTTTATTTTAAGATTTATTTATTTTCAGAGAGGGGAAGGGAGGAAGAAAAAGGAGAGAAACATCAACGTGTGGTTGCCTCTCACGAGCCCCCCACTGGGGACCTGGCCCACAACCCAGGCATGTGCCCTGACTGGGAATCGAACAGTGACCCTTTGGTTCACAGTCGAGTGCTCAATCCATTGAGCCACACCAGCCAGAGCTTAATTTATAGTTTTAATTTGAACATTTCATCTAAATGTCATAGGGTGTGCTTGAATATGATATTGTTATGTTATAGAATAACATGCTTATGATTTTATAACAAAAGATTTTGTAATAAAAGGGGGGTGTTACTTGTGCCGGATCCTGTATATAAGATATAGTGCATATACATGATATATGAGTGACTACAGAGGATGTGTTTTCATGACTAATTTATATCATTTTTGCTTCTAAAAGTGGTAAACATTACAATATGGTTTTAAATTTAAATTTTTAGTTTTTTTTTTTATGTTTTTCTTTTATAGCTGCCTAAAACATTGGAAGAGAGTCAGTTCTTCAACTCAAGATATCTGATTTACTGTGAATGGGCCCAATATTTAATGACACTGAAAACGTTTGGGGGCATACATATTCTCAAAAAAATAGGATCCAATACCCACAAGAAATGGAACTTAATGTTGTGCCAAAGTTAAACTACTGCAGCTGGTGAAAGTTCTGCAATGTAAATAGAACACTAATTTAAAAACAAATTGTAAAAATTCAAGTTTTAATACAGTGCATTTTTATTCTGATATGATGGAGACATTCTGAATCTTAGAATTTCAAAGGGGGTTTAATGACCACTAGAGCTTGTCCTCATATTTTGTCCAGCATAACACTGTATGTCTAGTACGATGGGCCTTATTGTCTGTATTCTCTGATATGTGATTGAGCTAATAGCTATGAGTGACCAAACATTTTCCAGAGTAAAAATTGTTAGAAACAGGAAAAAGAAAGACCTGATTTATTTCTGTGTCTTATTTATCAGGCCCTGCATGAAAATTAAAAGTTATGCATGGGCTTATACATTCTCAATGTAAGTGAAAATACAGCCTGTTGACACATGTTGGAACAATAAGGTTTTATGGTATTAATTGGCTTTTAATTATGGGATCTTTCACAGATACCACTGTTACTACTTGTAATGCTTCTGCTATTTTTTAATTCAAAGCTGAATTTGCTTTTTATTAAACTGAAGATAATCAACACTGAAGGAGATGAAGCTGGTGTTAAGAATTAGGATAGGGTGAAACTCTGAAATAAATACTGTATCAATCATGGAAATCAGAAATGTTTGTACCAGTGTCAGATCAGAATTTTCAAGAATTATCTTTCAGTGAAATTCTACTTTGTGCAACGATTTCAGTGAATAGAGAAAAAATTCTGAACTGATCATAATGAGTTAAAAGTCAGCATTTCACTTATGAGTCATGGAAGTGTTCTTTGTTAACTCTTGCAGTGTCAGAAGACTGAAAGTATCTACTAATTTACAAACTTTGTAAAGACAGGTGCTGTTCATTGATATTGAGAAGGACCCTTTCTTTTGTGACTATAGGACCATTTTTCAAGATGTGCTTTCTTCATAGAAGAAATGTTCAGTTCATTTAGCTTTGGATTAAAAAAAAATTTTTTTTTTTAATTACCAGATGTAGTGGGCTTGGTCAGTTTAATCTGATTTAATGAATAATAAAGATTAAATTCTTGTTTTTACCTAAATGTTTGTTGGCTCATGAAAATATTATGAAAAAGCCTTCAATATGCATGTGGCTTTCATTTTTATAAACTTTTTATTTTTTAACTATAGCTTTATTAGTAATTCCAAAATGCTGCAGTTTAGCTGATCTCCTCACTCAGACAGCTGGCTTTGTGGGTGGCTTTTTCATACTACTGTTGATTTTTTAAAAGAAGCAATGTAAAGACTGTAACAATTTAATGCACTAAACTGTTCTTTCTTTTACATGTTTGAAAACTTCTTACAGCACTCTGTAATATAACAATTAAATTGCTCCCTTTTCTAAACCATTGCAAATGTGATCTGAGTTTTGCTTGGCAATTTTCACGTTTTCAAAATTTGAAATGTCAAGTATTGGACAAGTATGAAGCCTTTGGATATATTTATATTGTTTCCCTTACAGTATGTTAGTTAACTTTGTATAGCTGTAAATAACTATTAGTAATTGTTCCTTCTCTTTTATAGACTTGGTACTTAATTCCGCTCTGATGTTTGCTAGCTTTTGAATCTATTTGACAGAGCAAAGAACCCTCTCTTGGTTGTGTCCTTGAATACAAAATAAAAGTAAGCTGTGATTAGTTTTCAGTGATTTTTCCCCCCATTTCATTAACTTGAGGTTTTTCAAAATGTGGTAAAATATACATAACAAAATTGACCATTGTATCTGTTTTTTAGTGTACAGTCAGATTGCATTAACTATATTCATAATGTTGGGCAACCATTACCACTTATTTCCAAAATGTTTTCATCATTCCAAGCAGAAATTCTGTAACAGTTAAGCAATAACTCTCAATTTTCCCTCCCCCTGATAACCTTTCATCACTTTCTGTTTCTATGAATTTGCCTATTCTTGATATTTCAAATAAGTGGAGTCACACAGTACTTGTCTTTTTGTGTCTGGCTTATTTCACTTAGCATAATGTTTTCAAGATTCACTCATGTAGCATATGTCAGAACTTCACCCCTTTTTATGGCTGAATAATAATCCTGTGCACACTTTCTGTATTCATCTGTGGATGGATGGACACTTGGGTCATTTTTACATTTTGGCTAGAAAAATGCTGTAGTGAACGTGGCATACAGTTATCTGACCGAGTCACTATTTTCAGTTTTGTGTATATATTTAGGAGTGGAATTGCTGAGTTATATCATAATTCCATGTTTAAATTTTGAAGAACTATCAAACATGTACATGGCCTCCCCCATTATTAGTGACCCCCACCAGAGTGGTACATGTGTTACAATTGATGAATCTATACTGACACATCATTATCATAGTTCGCATTAGGGTTCACTCTTGGTGGTATACATTCTTTGGGTTCGGGCAAATGTGTAATGATATATATCCACCATTGCAATATCATACAGAGGAGTTTCACTGCCTGGAAAATCCTCTGTGCTCCTTTCTCTCCCCTCAAGCCCTGGTAACCACTACTCTTTGACTTATCTTCATAATTTTGCCTTTCTAGAATGTCATGTTGGAGTCATTCAGAGTGTAGCCATTTTAAATGGGCCTCTCACTTGGTAATAGGCATTTAAGGTTCTTCCATGTCTTTTCATGGCTTACTAACTCATTTTGTTTTAGTGCTAAATAATATTCCATTGTCTGGATGTACCACTTGACCCATTCACTTACTTAAGGACATCTTGGTTGCTTCCAGTTTTGGCAATTATGAATAAAGTGCTATAAACATCCATGTGCAAGATTTTGTGTGGACATAAGTTTTCAATGCCTTTGGGTAAATACAAGGAGCACGATTGCTGGATCATATGGTAAAAGTATGCTTAGTTTCTTATAACATTTTGCATTCCCACCAGCAGTAATTGAGAGTTCCTGTTGCTCCATGCCCTTGTCAGCATTTGGTGGTATCAGTGTTCTGGATTTGGGCCATGCTAATTGGTGTGTAGTGGTGTCTCGTTTTCATTTGCACTTTCCTGATGACATGTGCTGTTGAGCATCTTTTCATGTACTTACTTGCCATCTGTGTGTCTTCTTTGGTGAGATATATGTTAAGGTCTTTGGCCCATTTCTTAAATCCATTTTTTTTCTTATTGTTTAGTTTTAAGAGTTCTTTATATGTTTTGCTAACAGTCCTTTGCCAAATGTGCCTTTTTCAGATATTTTCACCTAGGCTGTGGCTTGTCTTCTCATCCTTTTGAAATTGTCTCTCACAAGGCAGAGGTTTTGGATTTTAATTTATTCTACCTTGTCAATGATTTCTTTCATGGATCATGCCTTTGTTACTGTATCTAAAAAGTCACTGCCATCTAGGTTTTCTGTGTTATTTTCTAGGAGTTTTGTAGTTTTCCATTTACATTTAGATCTAGGATCTATTTTGAATTAATTTTTCTGAGTGGTGTGTCATTTTTTTTGAGTGTGGATGTGCAGTTGTTCAGCACCATTTGTTGAAAAGACTTTCTTTAAATTCTAAGTACCTTAGTGGAATTCAGCTCTTTCTTTTCTAGACTTCCTCTGTACCTTTTATTTCTCTTAAGGTGCTTATTTCTATTTTGTGTTATCATATTGAGTCCCATCATCATTAACTTTTTTACACAGTAGGTACACAGTTGCTTTAATTTTTTTTATTGATTGATTTGAGAGAGAGAGGAAGGGAGAAAGAGAGAGAGAAACATCGATTTGTTGTTTCACTTATTCATGCATTCATGGGTTGCTTCTTGAGATGTGCCCTGATCACAGGTTGAACTTGTAACCTTGGCCTATCAGGACGACATTCTGACCAACTGAGCTACCCAAGGTCAGTTGCTTTGACCGAAGTAATAATGAATTCTATTCCCTCAGTCTGGCTTGTCCTTATTCTCATGCCACCTGCGCAGTTGTTGCCTCCCCTGGAGGCCTCCCTTATGTCCTCCTGACCTAGTCAGGTCTAACTGCTCCCCTTGTCTGTCCAGCAGGCCTTGGCGTATGCTGTATTCAGTACCTGTCAAGCTGGCTTTGTAACTGCATCCATTTCACTAACTTAGAGCGCTTTCAAGGCTGAAACCACATTTTAAAAATCTTTTTTAAGCTAGCGTTACCGAACACTTAGCACGTGCCAAGCGTGAGGTTGAGAGGGTACCATAATTTATCTCAGTCCCCGTGGACAGTCCACAAGGCCAATGCTGTTCTTACCCCATTGTACAGCTGATGAAACTGAGGGTGGCAAAGGTTCAAATCCACACAGAGTGAGTGCTGGAGGTGTCCAATCTGAGCTGTCTCCAGAGCTGTCACCCTTAACCATTGCCTAGCCAATCTTCACAAAATTGTCACTCAGTAAATGTCAGAGTGAACCAGAGATTGTGAGTTCAGGAGCCAGGAGAGAAAAAAAGCAATGCCGGGCTGGTGGGGCACATAGTTGGTATTGGCAGAGTGTATGTCTTTGGGACGACAGTGTGTGATACTGGAATGAAAATGAACTGAGAAATTTCATTGGGCTCCGGACTTCGAAAGACTTGCTGGCCTGAATAAAAGGGCATTAAATTGAGATTTGTAGTGGGGATGTGGTGGGGGAGGGGCAGAGAGGCCCAAACGCAGCTACATAGTAAGCTCATATGGCAGCCAAGGGAGTGACAGGGAAATAAGCCAACACCTTGGGCACCATGCAGAGTCCATGCCAGAAAGTACAGCCCAGAAGCTAGTAAGATACAACACTTGGAGTATCAGGTCATTAGATCATTCATTCACTCAATGAACACACACCAAGCACGCAATATACTGTGCCTGGCTACTGGCTCTCCTGTCTCAGGCCATCCAGCCAGCTCTCCCTCTTGCTCTCTCTCAGCAGTGGGGCTTGTTTTCTGCTCCTCAGCCTTGCAGCTTTTAAGCTGTTCTTGCTTCCGTCTGCAAAGCTACCTCTGGATGTCCTCCTGGCCGGCTCCTCATACCCCAGGCTCAGCTCCGAAGGTCACCTCTTCAGCGGTGCTTTCTTTGGACACCCACTCTTTCGCATAGATCACTCTTCTGATTTTATTTATAGCACTTACGGTGGTCTAAAACTACTTTGTTCATTTATTTACTTGTTATTTGCCCATAAGAACTTAAGTTCCATGAGAGCAAGGATCCTGGCTGTCTTATCACTCTGAGGATATGGTGTCTCAAATTTTAGTTGAAGCAGTGAATGTACCTATTATGAAAATTTATAGAATATGGGAAATAAATGAGGGAGCTCAATATGTTAAAATAAGTTGATAAATACCCAAAAGAATTAGTGGGATGCAATTCATGCCTGTAACGAAAGGGGATGATTTACTTAAACAGAAAAAGATGGAAAAGGAGAAAAAGCAATATTTACAGATATCCAAGGAAACAGACAAAGGGGGCTCAGAGGAAAACTGCTTGTGTAAGAAAAGGAAAGGAAGAGATGTGATTTCATTCTGAAAGGTGTTTTCAGGCTGCTCACAGGCCTGTCATGTGTCTTCTCCACCTTAAGTTAGGTTCGTTGAGAGCAAGGACCATGAGTGGTAGGTGTGTCCTCAGCACCTGGCCCAGGGGAGGCCCTCCAGAATGCACGGGTTTTGTACAGAATGCACAAATGAATACTGTGTACTAAGTGTTGCCCTAGAGGACCTCAGCGTGTGGAAGGAAGAGGATTCATGTGCAAACTGTGTGTTGATTAACCCACTCAACAAATGCTTGGTGCTAGACAGGGAGATGTCCCCACCTAGAATGAGGTTACGGTCTCCTGAGGGTGACAGACAAGTGAGCCCGGACAGAGATGTATGAAGTGAGAGACGCCCAGTCACGGAGAAACACTTGGTGCTATGTAAACCCAGACAAGGGCTGCATAACCGAGACTTGGGGACCGGGAAAGGCTTCTGGGGAGTCAGCCAGATGGAGGGCACTGAGAGGGGCCCTCTTGACAGAAGAAACGGCGAAGCGGTACTTGGTAAGAGCAGGGAAAGTCGTAGGGTGAGGGAAAGACTCCGAGGAGGCTGATTCCAGACAGGACCAGCCTGGCCGGAGGCACCATTCAGTTAGCGGAATGGGGCAGTGGATTGGGCTCCCCTAGGGTGAGTGTGTGGAGTGGAAAATGGTGTTGAAAGAATCCTGGAAGACAAATGGTGAAAGAGGAACTGGTGAGATGAAGACCAGTAGGAGGAAAAGCAGAGTAAAACGATCCATGTCTATTACCGGCTGTGTAACATGGCACAGTAATACTGGGCTGTGCAGTATTGGTCTTTTGTCAACATTCTCCATTTCCTAGTCTCAAGGAACATTTTGAAAGTATAAGAATACTTCTAAACATTAATCTTAAAATTCTGAGATTCGGTGTTTTCTCCAGGCCGAATTAATCCTCCCTGATGGGGCCTCCAGAGTAAATCTCTATGCTCTCTTTTTATAAATGCGTGAATTACCCTGGTCTTTGTTACTGGTGGTGTCTCTTCTCCGGAAACATGGGGAATTACTGACACATTTATTTCCCAGCTCTTAGCAATGTAATAATTGATCCTGAACAAGTTACTTAACTTCTGTAAGCCCAATACCATCATTTGCAAAACGGGAGTCACACGCCTTTCATAAGGGAAGTATTTAAAGTGCAAAAAGAGTGCCTAACACAGCGTCAGGAATAGCGTCAGTGATGAGAAAATTGGTACCTGCTGGTTTTAAACAGTTACCCTGAGGCCAGTACTTTTGATGCGTGCATACAAGGAACGTTCTGTTCATCTCCTGAAACCAAGAAGTCAAACTCTGCCCCCTCGTTCGGTCAGTTTGTGAGAGCCAGATAAAAATCTCAGCTCAACAGCTACTCCCAACCTGCAGAGGGCCAAGCCTCGGTTTGGCCCTTCCAGAGACTACAAATCCCAGTATGCCACGCTCTTCCGCGTTGGCCCGCAAGTGGGCACCGCTCTGGGCACCTCCTTCTCTCGATGCCCCCGCAGTTGGCGCGCGATGGAGACCGGGAGCTGGTTGCTCGGCAGCGAGTTCGAGGATTCGGTGTTTGAAGAGGGGCGGGAGCGGCGGTCGGGACTGCCTGCCTCCTACCGCGCCAAGCTCTGCGAGCCGCAGGTAGGCGGGCAGCAGGGCGGGGCCTTTGGGCCTCACCCGGCCCCCAGTCCTCACCCTAGTTCCTGGGCCTGGTCTCCCGCGGGTCCCCGTAGGATCGCCTGCCGTCTCCCCGGATTGCCTCTCTGCCCACCCTGGCCTCCCTGTTATCCTTGACCACCTCTAGGAATGGGTATATCCGGAGCCCCACTCCGGCCCTCTGACCCCGAGGGCGCAAGGAAACCCCCAGACAGTCCGAGTTGAGCTCGCCCCTGGTGTTGGGCGGGTCCCACTCCAAAATCTGCAATAACTCCACGGGCGTGCAGCACGAAATGTGCAGCCGGGCAGTCAGCGCCCCAGAAGCGTGCCACCGCCCACTTCTGAAATCTTACTGTTGTCTGCCCGTCAGTCGGCGACGTCCTCCCTCCTCCCATGAACCTGTCCTTGTTCAGTGACTTACCCTGCCGGTGTTAACCTGGCTCTGATGGCCAGAGTCGCTCAGTTGTATCCATTTCTCAAGGCGCGTCTTAAACGCTGCCTCCTCGGAGAAGTCTTTTCTGATTCCCCTTTCCAACCCCAAATGTTTGTCTTTGACTCCTTCCCACCCCCTCCGCCGCGCCCACCTGCCCCCACCCTTTTAGCTTCTGTTACGACACCTGCCAGTATCCCATAAAGCTCTCAGATCCTGAGTGCTAAATGATCACCTGGGAGTGGACGCGTAACTTAATGCCCTCCCCAGTGCCCAGCAGGTTTTGTTCATTATGGGAACTCCGTGAATATTTTGAATTAGTATTTGTATTACAGTCGAGCCGTAAACAGTGTGGGGTTAGTGCTCTGAACCCTGCACAGTGGAAAATCTGTATAACTTTTGACTGCCCCCAAAACCTTACTAATAGCCCACGGTTGACCAGAGGCCTTACCAACAAAATAGTGGATTAACACATATTTTGTGTGTTATATATTTTGTAACCTATATTTTACCATTAAGAAAACAAGAGAAAAAAGTTAAAATCATAAGGAAGAGAAAATACTTTCACAGTCCTCATTAAGGAAAGTCTGTGTGTAAGTGGACCCATGCAGCTCCAGCTCGTGTAGTTCAAGTGTCCACGGTATTGATTGAATGTGTGAATCTCATCTCACCAATAACAGCTACTGTTTATCAGAAACTTACCTGTTCCAGGCACTCTGCTGGGCTTTTTTACATGTATTGTTTCATTTTTTCCTTACCACCATTGTACTTACAGATGCCAGGCACTCAGTAATTACTGAGTTGTACTTATGTTTTATTTCACCTACATTGTCTCCTTACCACATGCAGTCTTTCAGGAGTTACCTTTAGTATTCACCAATGTAAACTCGTAACAGGATGGGCTTGGGAAGTCATGTTGTAGAGCAGGGGTGTCCAGCCTTTTGGCGCCTCTGTGCCACACTGGAAGAAGAGGTGTCTTGGGCCACTCTTTAAATACATTTTGACACGTAATCACAAAAAAAAAATCTCGTGTTTTAAGTAAATTTATGGTTTTGTGTTGGGCCACAATCACAGCCATCCTGGGCTTCACGTGGCCTGAGGGCACCCTTGTTGTATAGCATTAAAAGCCATGGTTCTGAGATAGGGCCTCTGAATTCCAGTGCGGGGTGAATTTTCCCCTTGCCTTCCAAGGTGTCGGTTCCTTATTTGTCATTTGGGAAAAATAATACTTGCTGGCTCACAGGCTTATTAGGAGAGTAAAATGAGATAGAACTTTGTCAGGTATTCGATAATAATTACAGGTATTTGATAATACTTACCAAGTGAAACCCCAAAACCACTCTTCTTTAGAATTTGTTTGGTGTGTGATACTGCCCATAAACTCAGAGAGACCAGACTGCGGTGCTGTTGGTTTCCCTCAGTGCGCTAGAAGATTTCTCTTGTGCCTGCCCGCTCAGGGTCGATGTGGGACCAGATGTTTGACTTTAGCACTTCACCTCCTAGTCCCACCCTTGTTCATGGCCCTTCCCTCCTTCCTCTCATCAGAAAGGGGCATTAAAACCATCCCATGTCTGAATTCTTGTGGGCATGCAGATTACGTGGGAGAATAAAAATAATCATTTGAAAATCGATTTTGCTGGATCATTTCCCATTTGGAGAATGGAAGCTGGATGGAGGTTTGCAGTTGTATAGTTGTTGTTCAAGAAGTTGGGGTTGACCAGTAATCTGATACCACATGGGGCTGAGAGCCGCAGAGCACAAAGGGAAATTACGGGCTCAGGACACAGGCTTGTTGGGTTACACAGTACTTCGGGGAGAACAGAAGGAACAGTGGGTACCGACTAGCCTTCCCCACCTCGATGGATCAGGCTGAGGAGGGAAACGGCTTTACTACGGTAACGGGGGCCGTGATGCCTGGGCAGCTGCTCTGCAAGCAGAACCAAGCGATTCTGACGTGGTGGTGGGACCGGCAGGGATGCACTTGTGTTTGGGTCCGTGGTGCTGACCTGGGGATAGGCTTCGTTCGGCCTGCAGGCGTTTTACTGCAACGGGGGATGAGAGATTTGTTAGCCGCTGGAAGAACCAGCATACTATATGCCTTCTGTCATCTGAGCTTTTATAACAATTGAATTCTTTATTGTGATATCTAAATGTTCCTGTTCTGTATTTCTATCCTCATCTGAGCGTTCTTTACTTAATAATCAAAAAATCTCAGCCTTACTTTCTTTTCTATGCATGGGGTTTCAGTCAGTAGAAAAGCGGGTAAAATATTCCAGATGGGCTTTTCCTGAGACTTTTCTCCCAGAGGTGTTTGGCATTTGATTACATGGAAGCCTCCTTTGAACCTAATTATTATCCACTCTTTGCTTAGCTTCTACCTGTTGCTTTTACATTTTCATAATAGCTCTGTAATGATAATTCTTTCCTATGTACTTTCCAGTAAGAATTCCCAATCTCTACTCCAACTACTCTAAAATGTCTCTACAAGAAAGCATATCTCTGTCTAAAGAACCAGCAGAAATTCTGCTGGTTAAATGTAGGTTCCCAGGCATCACAAAAACCCCACATTGAAAATGCCTCGGGAGACTGAAGCAGACTCATAGACGCAGAGAGCAGACTGGCGGTGCCAGATGGGAGGGGGGCTGGGTGGAAAAGGTGAAGGGATTGAGAAGCACAGACTGGTAGTTACGGAGTAGTCACAGGGATGCAAAGTACAGCGTAGGGGATAGAGGGAATGATGTGCTAATAACTATGTAAGGTGCCAGGTGGGTACTTGAATTATCAGGGGATCAGGCTGTAAATTACCGTATTTTCCAGAGTATAAGACGCACCCCCCCAAATTTGGGAGGAAAGGGAGGGTGTGTCTTATAGTTCGAATGTAGCCTGCAGGGTGGAGTGGGGGGGGAATGGCAATGGGGTGGGGTCACAGGAGGCAGGAGCAGGAGCAGGGTCGCTGTTGCGTTTTCCTCCCAAATGGGGCGGGGGTGGGGGTGCGTCTTATAGTCCGAAAAATACAGTATATAAATGTCCAACCATTGTGGTGTACACCTGAAGCTAATATAAAATAACATCGAATGTCAACTGTAACTGAAAAACAAAACTTACAACATGAAAATTAAAAAAGAACATGCTGTGGATAAAGCCATATACTTTTGCATGCCTTTTTTCATCAAGTTGAGAGGCATCATATCATTGGCATGTTTGTTAGTTGTGATAATTTTAATAAAAAGAGGGCCATCGTTAATATTGTCACGCTTCAATGCCAGATGTTTTCCTCTGAGCCTCATCCTAAGGAAGCATGTCTTCTGTGAGGCCTAATCATTTACTTATGGGAAATTGTTTGCGTGAGGTGGGAAGGGCATAGCTTCGTTCTGTATAATACGCTATTTTCACAATTTTTAGTGGTTTGATGAGGAAACGGAGAGCAGTGATGACGTTGAAGCTCTAACTATCAAGAAATTCCGCGGGGACCTGGCCTACAGGCGGCGGGACTATCAGGTAGAGGTCAGCGTGCACGAGCCCGCGCTGCTGGCCGCGGGCTCTGGTCCTGCGGCTACGGCGTGTTTCAGGGACGGGCTGCTGAGTTAGGGGTGTTGTTTGTGAAGACGAACTTATCATTTGTGATCTGCGTCTGTCCCCTTAGAACCCCAAGTTTCTGTCCTTTCTGATAAGGCTCTATATAATTTGTTTTGTTTCTTGTAGCTTCAATATAGGGATCTTTTGGGGACCCTTATAAGTTGGTTTCCCCAGGCTCTGTATCGCCTCATTAAGTGGGAGCCTCTAGCACAGATACCTCACACCTCATAGTGCCACAGAAGAAAAGCACTCCCAAGTGTGTGAGAAAAGGGAGGAACTAGCAACTAGGTACCAGCTTTACATACAGATCTCACTTCCTCTTCATGAAGAGTCCTGTCGTTATTTTGCTGGTGAAAAGCTTACGGTATACAGCAAGTTGGTGGCAAAACCAGGATTCAAACCCTGGTCTGTTTGGCTCCAGAATGTTCTTCCTACTACACTCTGATGTTTTCTATGACAGTAGTGATTATATTCTCCAGCCATTTTTTGTCTGCCTTTTAGAAGAATAGTACCGACAAATCCTCAGTGATCTTCCTTAGCTCATTGTAGGGTCAGTTACAACATTACCTCCTGCCCAGGAACAAAGTTCATTTCTGTGACTGAATCCTTTCTCCCACTATGTTTTCTGCCTTTCGTTTCATCCCTTCTCTTCATTTCCTCTATTTAACAAATAATTGCCAGAAAGCCCTGCAGGAATATTCCAGTATTTCTGAAAAACTGCCACCTACAAATTTTGCCATGAAAAGGGATGTGCAGGAAGGCCAGGCCCGGTGTCTGGTTCGCCTGGGAAGGCACGCAGAAGCCCTGGAGATCGCTGCGAACTTGGTGAGTGGTTTCATGTGTTTTCCTCGGAGGGCTGAATATTTTCTAAGAAACAAAACAAAAACCAACTTCTTGCTAATAGCAAAACCTGTGAGTTTGGAGAAGCAGAAGAAATTGCCAGTGGTATAAGACCTTTATTATGATGAACAGTTTGGAGCTTTAGACATAATCATTTTCTTGTAATATTTTTCCTGTATTATGCTCAAAATTCATTGCCTGAAAATCGCATTTACAGAGGTTTTATTTTTTAAAGACTTTATTTATTTTTGGAGGAGAAGGGAGGGAGAAAGAGAGGGAGAGACACATTAATGTGTGGTTGCCTCTCAGGCGTCCCCAAATGGGGACCTGGCCCACAACCCAGGCATGTGCCTGACTAGAAATTGAATCAGTGACCCTTTGGTTTGCAGGCTGGTGCTCAATCCACTGAGCCACACCAGCCAGGGCAAAGGTTTTATTTTTCTTAGAATAAAATACTGAATGGAAGGATTATCAGTGATCTGTTATGTTCTTTAGATTCTTTATTTTTGAAAATTTCTACAACGCACATGTATTACTTTTGTAAAGAGGGAAAAATGACTAAATATATACTAAGCCAAGCTTTAATAGTCCTTTTTTTCTTAAATGGAATTTGTAGAATTTTTTATTAAGGGATAAAGAAAAGCAGTCCTTTGCAATTCTAGATTCTGCCTGTTTTTGTTTTCAGATTAAGGCATTTATGGTTTACTTCTGCGGTTATTTATGTAAATTTTAAATGGGGACTGGTCTTCAGTAGGCCGTTCCTAGTTTATAGATGACCAGAGTTCTTCCTTAGAGGAAACTAATGAGGTGCCACCTCACTGATGGCGAACCACGTGGATCTGGTCGGCAAAGGGTCAGCCCAAAGTATGTGCGCAACTGAAGTGCCCCCTTTCTCGTCGACTGGGAGAAATCCCTCAGTGCGCTCACTGTTGGGGTCATTGCAGAGCACCTCCGCCTCTCCCGGTGAGAGGAAGCCCTGGGGGTAGTTGTCTTCAGTGCGTGACCAATAGCTGTGTTTCCTTCTTTCTTTTTCTCCCCTCTACTGACTGTGGGTTAATTCTTAAGCTGGAAAATAAGATTGCCTCATTAAGGAAGCATATGGCATGAACAGTGAACTTGGTAGGATTTAGGTGTTTATTCTTAGTCTCCGCGGTTTACAAATTAACAGCAACTTCAACCCTTCTGGTACCTTCTTCAGGATGTTGGTCCCCGTTCCTCCGTGCTGCTCTGTGTTCCCGTCACCGCCCACTTCCTCCCACCGCTTGCACATCGCAGCTGCGCTCTGTCTTCCCTGCCCAGACCGCCTAAGGCAGTGGCGGCTAGAGTCGTGTCAGGGGCAAGTCCCCTCTTCTGCGGCTCAGACAAAGATCTGTTGCCAGTCAGCAGGTGCCAGGTCTCTGGAGTTTGTAGTGGTTACCGGGCAGGAGGAGGACCAGTCCGAAGATCTCCAGCTCCCCTGTCAGGACTTTGAGAATTATCATCAGGCTTCTGGGCACCCCATCGGGGGACGACTGTTGAGGTGGGGGATGGGCAGTGTAGGCTGGTGGGTCTCACCGTTCCTCTGGGTCTCTTCACATGGTCTCATGAACCCTGCCTGTTTGCATGGTTTTCGCTCCTGGTACCACATGTTTTGTTTTTAAATGTATAAGTAATTCCCTGGCTGGTGTAGCTCAGTGGATTGAGCGCGGGCTGAGAACCAAAGGATCTCCAGTTCAAGTCCCAGTCAGGGCACATGCCTGGGCCAGGTCCCCAGTGGGGGCCACGCAAGAGGCAACCACACACTGATGTTTTTCTCCCTCTCTCTCTCCCTCCCTTTCCCTCTCTAAAAATAAATAAAATCTTTAAAACGGTTAAAAAAATAAATTTGTACGTAATAGCCTCTACCCCAACACACACTGCTTTCTCAGTATGAAAATGTTTTTGAACAGCATAAATCACTATAGACTGGTTGTAGAAGAAAGGTAACATTTGCATTACACAATACTTTGCCTACTGTAAATGAACGACATGAAGAGGTATTACTCAACAGTTATTAAACACCTGTTATGTGTGAGGTGCCACGTGTTGCACTGGGAGTTCAGCAGTGAACTGAACCCCTTGTGGGAGCTGCTGGTGTGCTGGAAGGGTGGAACACCACACAAGAGCCCTGATAAACCAGATCAGTTCTGCCACTGGGCAGGTACAGTGGGACCGAGTGGGTTGCGTGGGGCTTCCTCTCCCCTCTTCTCACTCAGTGAAAGACCGCTGAGAAGCCTCCCCAGGCGCTCACTGCCAGTGTGCTCGTTTCTGTGGGCTGCGTGCCGGGTCCTCGCACTCGGATTTCTCACTCAGTGTGGTTCTCTGTGGCAGCCTGACTTGGAGACTAGACAGCCAGGTTTTCCTTTGCCTGAAAGATCAGCTGAAAAATCAGCTGAAATCAGTCTGCCGTCTGCTCCCCAGACTTTAACTCTTGGGAAAAAGAAGCCTTGTTTTCTCTAACCCCCAGGCTTTTGCCATGTGGCAAGTTAGGCAAGAGGTGGTGGCTCTGGTGGTGGAGACTTGAAAAGGATTTTCTGGCCTTGGTTGTAGTTAGCAGGGAAGGCATTTGGATTTGATTAGGATGCAGCATGAAACACACAGAGCTTCGGGCTGTCTTGCCTAAGATGTCTAAGCCAAGGGAAATTGGACAGAGAGTTCATGTGAATTCTCAAGGAAATTGCCATTTGGATTTTTAGAAGGCCCGGAGTATGAAAATGGAACCATCCGCCCGGGGTATAAAGGGTCGGCTTGGGTCTCTCAGCTGTCCGGCTGAAGACAGTAAAGACCATAATAAAAATTGAAAATAAACTGGCTTTCACATTTTTGGTGCTGAACTTTGTCAGACCAACAGTCACGTGAGCTGTGTTCCCGTTGTGACACTGGGATGTCGGGGGGACCAGCGTTTGCCTTGCTGGGTAGTGTGCGTTGCTCCAGGTTTATGACTTCAAACTGAGAGCTTCTGAAAGATATTTTGTTCACTCTGCTTGTGTAGCTGCTGAAAGATACTACCGGCTTGTAACATATACAACTTGGGTTTTTAGGAACCTCCACTTTTGTATAGAGAATGTTCAGCAGTTTAATGCTTTCAACCTCCTTTCTCCTCCTTAGGAAACCAAAGCAACTAACACCGACCACTTAACCACTGCACTCCGCCTCCAGCTCGCCGTCCAGGCGGGCGGGCCGAGCTCAGGGGACACCGTCTTCTGCCTGCAGAAGCTGATTTCTCTGCACCCTTTCAATCCTTGGAACTGGGGCAGGTTGGCCGAGGCGTACCTGAATCTGGAGCCAGACCTCTCAGCATCATCTGTGCCATCTCACACACAGAACAGTTGCACCTCAAGTGACAAAGCTGTCAACTCCTCCTTCCCACACTCAGGAAAAGACCATCTTTTGTGTTGCCCTGAGACGTTGTCTGAGAGCTCTGTGTTTTCCATGGAAACAAGCAGCCATAATGAGCAGAAGAAGGAGAGCACTCCTACTGGTATTCGAGACCTGGGGGCAGAGAAGAGAGAAGCGGCGTTGCGAGAGGCTCGGCTGAGAGCGTGTGCCTCTCTCACACGAGCCAGGTAACCGAGCGGGGGTTGGACCGTGGACGTGACGCTGGGCGCAGAGTGAAAGTTTCGTTTTTCTGATTACAACTTTCACAAAGTTCTGGGCTAGATGTTGAGCATGTGTTTTTGAGAGTTTTCCCTATGGTCTAGACGAACCCCTTGAACATGTCCTTTTAGTGTGTAAGATTGAGAACAAAACTGTGTGTGCTCAAGAATACAACCTGTGTTATTACCCAATAAGAAGTTAAAATGGAAAATATTGAAATTAGGAAAAGAAATGCAGGAAACGCTGACAAAGGGGGAAGCGGTATATCAACAAGGAATTTTTCACTCCTGTGCCACGGAAACCTGAAGAAGAAAGTCCGCTCTTACATTTGTCACTGTCAGTAATGTGAGTAAACGAAGTTTCATTTGTTCTGCAGAGAAGTCCCGTGGTGGAGGGACACCAGGCACTTCGAATCCATAGTGTGTAAGAGTTCTCGGGAAGGGGCCACACACGTGACCAATTCTGTAACTTACGAGAGAAACGGACTGGCTTAGGTCTCAAGTGATACCAGGAAACATAGGGTTGTTTTTTTTTTAACTCTGGAGAATTCAAGAAATATTGATTAACAGATTTACTGAGAATGGAATCTGTTTGGCAGATTTCAGACTAGTCAAATATTTGTTTAGTGTCGATTCTGTCACTAACTCAGAAGTACTGTGAATTACAGCCATGTGCTGGCTGGGCACATGCTGGGGGCTGGGACCGTAAAGACGTTCGGGAAGAGCCCCTTTCCTCCTTCCCTGACTCACTGTGTTGAGGAAGCCCTACGGGGAGGGTCAGCGACAAGCCACACAGTCTGGAGCAGTGGGGTGGTCAGTGGGGTTGTCCAGCCCGGCAGGAGGGAGGAAGCCTTTCCAGAGGGAGCGATGCTCCTGCCGAGCGCGGCAGGGAGCCTGTGGCAGTTGCGTAGATACCTGTGTGCTAGGTGCTTTGCATACGTGACTTCACACTACTCCTCCCCAGCCTGTGGTGGGTGTCGGACCCCACTGTAGTGACCAGGGAGCTAACTCAGAGTGATGCCACAGTGGCACCGCTGTGGGGTGACGCCAGGATTTGCGCCCCAGCCTTTGACCCCAGAGCCTGTGTTCTTTCCAGAACGCCTTGCCATCACCAGGGACCGTTCCCCATGGGAGGAGAGGCGGCTGGACAAAGGAAAGGACAGCAGAGCCCCAGGGGTGAGAGGGCAGCTGTGGCAGAGTTGTCACTTGGTGTGGCTGGGAGGACAGCATTGGTGTGAGCCCGAGAGGTGGGTGTAGGCCTCGAGGCCGGACTTTGGAGTCAGACCTGGTATTAAGGAGCCTAACAAATTGTTGTCATTGAGCAGTGAGTCCGGACCCCTCCACTCTCTCACTGCCCTGCCTTGCACAGACTACTGAAACTCCCTAGCCTCTGTTCCCTCATCTCCACAGATGGAGAAATGGGGGAGCCGCCCCCTTCACGGGGCTGTGAGAGTTAAAGTGTCCAAGAAACTTACTGCAGTGCCCATAACCAGTCAGCACTTGGTCAATGTTGTACTTCTGTTTTTGTTTTCATTTGCGTAAGATGTTAAATATCATCTTAAAGAGTCTGGTCCTCGTGCTGCAGGCCTGAGTATTGGAAGGTTTAAATGTTGAGTGTGGTGATGGGGCTGAGCCCTCAAGAGGGAGGTCTGGCGGCTGCAGGGAGGTGTTGGCAGGAGGAGTTGGGGGCTGGGGACTCCAGTGAAGGGACTGTGGGACTGCGGACTGGACTGATCAGACTGGACTCATCGGTGGGTAGTAATGAGGCCCTGACCTAGGAGCACACAGGGGCAGTGAGAAAGGAAATGGATGTCTCCGCAGGATGTGATAGGCAGGGCTTGGCAACCCCAGAGCAAGGTGGGGTGGGGAGGGGAGAGCAAACAAGTCAGAGATGGCTAGGAAGAGCTGACCTTGGGTGGATGGGTGGAGGTGGTGCCTTTGCCCGAGACAGGATGGTGGAAGAACAGAGCTGGTTTAGGGTGCAGGCAGCTGCCTGGAGGACATCCAGCTGGAGCTTTAATTAGAAAATGCATGCTGAGCTCACAAGGGCGCCAGGGATTAAGGAGTTTGGGGAAAGAGTGACAATCAGGTGGCAGTGAGGGTTAGGACCAATTCTGAGAAGAGGATTTGAAGGGTAGGAGGTCATTTGTGACCTTTGAGAAGGCACTTTCTTAGTGATGGGGTGACATTGCAGGGGGTTAGGAATGAATGAACGTGAAATAGAAGGAACACATGTAAGCTGTATTTTCAAGTAATTTCAGAAACAAGAGGGAGAAAGCAAGTTTGGAAAAGGTAGATTCTTCCAGAGGCCAGGCAGGTAGTACAAACAGGTTAGAATGGAAGAGGGTGAATATGAGTTGGGTCAAGTTCTTTTATAAAACTCTCCAGTGACGTCCCATCTCCCTTACACAAATTCCATATTTCTTTCCGCCACCTGTGAGGCCCTAGGTGAGTTGGCCCTCCCTTTCTCCTCATTTATTCCAGGTTTTTTCTTCTTGGCTGTGTTCGTCCCACAGGGATCTTTGTGATTTTCACACACATTAACGAGTTCTTGAGTCAGAGTCCCTTCCCCCTCTGCGGCCTCCGCCCCCAGATCTCAAGCGTAGCTCCTTGGCCTCAGCGCTATCTCAGAAAAGCCTTCCTTCCTCCACTGTCCCACCTGGAGTAGACACCTCAACCTCCCGGTCTTGGATATTTTTGTTCATAGTGCTCATCACTGCCTGAAACTGTCTGTTCGTACTTTCCTCCTTCCCACCTGTGAAGCAGGAACCTGTCTGCTCTGCTCACCCGCGTCTCCCGGGGCCTACAGCGGAGCGCAGTGCATCCCTCAAGGCTTGAGCAAGTGAGCAGGAGAGCTGAGTGCTTCCGAGTGTAGCAATAGGGACCAGTGAGGCCTGAGGGAAACTGGAAAAATCTACACACTCGATATTTAAAAACACAGTGAGGGAGCCAGGTGAGGTGGGCAGGAGGGAGGAGGATTGCCGAGACCGGCTCTCGTCATGACGGGAAGTTAGCGGTGAGGCTGTTGCGAAGGGGCTGGTAGAGGGTGCTCAAAGGTTTGGCCCTGCTTTGGGGGAGGGAAGTGGGCTCCAGCCTCTCATTCATCTTTGCGGTCAAGTTGCTGTGGGTTCAGGGCCGAGCAAGGGACGCAGAGCACCCACTGCAAAGGAAGACATCCCGACGTTCTGGGGAGGAGCCTTTCCCCAGAACTGGGAGGCTCGTTCTTTTCGCTCCTTGTTACTTGTGCATTCGATCACTTAACTCCTGCCAGACGCCCTTTGCAGTCTTGCTCTCTAAAGATTTCTTTGAGAAGCTTTGGTCTATGCATTTTTGAAAAGACGACTCCCCTGTGTAAAGCCGGGTGCTTTGTTCGGAAGTAGCAGCTCTGAGGCTGCTGATGAGGGTGCGTGCCTGCTAGTGAGCCCCGCGGATTCCTCCAGCTGACCACTCGTCAGTGCTGTACGTGAGTGCTTCCTCACTGCTCTTCTTTCTGGGGACCTCCGCACCCCAACTTCTCTGTCTTTCAGGCTTTTGCTTCAGCTCTGCCAGTCTCAGCAAACATCGTTTGCTTTGGAGAGGAACCTGAGGACGCAGGAGGAAATTGAAGATAAAATGAAAGAGTTCAGCTTCCAAGAAGACACTTTGCTGCTGATAACTGAGGTGCGTATTCCCCTAGGGCTTATGTGAAATGAGGCATCATGGACATTTTTCCTGGCTCTGATCCCATTTTTTTAATTCAAAAAATTAAATTTTAGCCTTTTAGATCTCTAAAAATAAAAAGGCAAGGTCAGATCTCACCCACTGAAGGACTTCTGTGTCCTTCCTTACCTGCCTTTGGTCACTCCATCCCCAAAAGCGGCCTGTTCATCTTCTCCTGCAGGGCGCTGGAAGGCAGGGCTGTGTGTCATTCACAGGGTGGGTCTTGGGAGTCCCTGCCTGCTTGACCATCGTAACGCCCAGTAACTGCTTTTCAAGCTGAACAAATGAACGAATGACTGTTGGCGTTTGTGCAGGGCTCCTGGACCTTTTCTCCTTCGTTGGTCCTTGGGGCAGCCTGTGGGACCGGTGGGGTGGGGCTGAGGTGCGGAGAGGTTCTGACTTGCCTGCTGTTAGGTTTTATGTGGCAGAGCCGCACTGGCCTCCATCCAGCTACAGGTCCACTGTCCGTCTGCTCCACCCTGCTGCTGCCTTGATGGTGGCGGAGACAGTCAGATGTTTTAAAATCTTTATTAGCTTTTAAAAAAATACACTGTTGAAATGTCTTAAGATGGCATTTGGAGATGATCTGTGTGTTTAAGTTATTCACTCTGGTTCCTTTTAGTATCTAGTTGAAACTTGACAGCTCAGGGACTTTTGCCATGAGAATAATTCTCTATCCATGTACATCCAACGTGCTTTCAAGAAATACTCACTGCAAATGTGCAATTGCCGGCTCCTGCCTCCTTCCCCCTAGCTGAGCTCCGGCCTGGCTCCTCTCCCTCTCCGGGATCACACTGTCCTGTTGGTTCTCTCGGGCCTCTTGCAACCTCCCCTTCTACGGGCCCTTTCCCTCAGGTGCACACACACGCACAGAGAGCCCGAACCTCCTATGCCCACCGCGACCTCGCCCTGGTCTGTCTCCCTCCAGTCCCTACAGGTCCATCGCTGTGGGCCGCTCTTCGTTTCCTCCTCCCTTCGCGGTGAGAGGCCGCACTAGTCTGCTTTCCCCCCGCGTTTCTTCCTGGCCCTCTGCCTCTTGAGAGCCGCTAGCTTCCTCTGTGTCTCAGTAACGCGTGCCTGAGGTTTCCCCTAGGTTCTGCCCCCTCTGCCTTTCCCCCGCAGCACGCGTGACCGTGCTCACAGTTGCAGTTGTCCCCTCCGGGTGATCACCCTCCGGCCTGCGTCTCTGCTCCCTCCCCGGGATCCCCCATCTCCCATCTCAGGCTGATCACCTACTGGGTGACTGTTCTGAGGTGATTATTGATTATTCCACTGTTGCTTGCAGTACAAATGTCTAAAACAGAAGTACTCATCAAAACACGTCCCACCTTCATCAGTATCTGGCATACTTGGCCATCAGGAAGTATTCGAGAGAGCTGGAGGGAACCATATTTTCATTGTAGACTTAGTTTTTTCCATTGATCCTCTCTGTCATTCTTTTTTAAGCCCAGACCTGGAGGCTCACTAGCTGTGGGCCCCTCTCCCTCTGTTCTCACCTCTACACAGGCACAAGCCCCCCTCCTGCAGGCTCCGCCTTTCCCTCCACTTCCTCCGCTAGTGCCACAGCCCTCACCACCCACCTCCTTTTTGACTCTCGGCCACCTCCAGGCTCTCTCTCCTCGCTTCCTTAATCTCTCCCCTGAGATCTGCCTCGAACATTGCTGTCGACTTCCTCTTAAAACGTGGCCTTAAGGGCTGGGAGAAAAGGAGAAGGGATTGAGAAGTACAGACTGGTGGTTCCAAAACAGTCACAGGCTGGGAGGTACAGCGCAGGGAATGCCATCAATAACGCAGTAATAACTATGGCACCAGGTGGGCCCTGGACTTATCGGGGGATCACTTTGAAAATTATATAATTGACCACTAAGCTGTGCACTTGACAGTAGATAATATCGAATGCCAACTATAATTAAAAAATAAAGTTATACAAACAAACATTGCTTTGACCATGCTACCTGCTTGCTTAAAAACTGAAATGTGAGACCATTGCTTAGTCAGGTCTAGTTTCTGGCCTGGATAATAGGCCTTCCAGAGAGCGCCCCAAATTTATAACCTGGTAATTCCCTGCACAAATCTGTGCCTGTGTCTAATAAACTCATCTGGGCCTTCCTGCCTCTGCCTGCTGACTCCTCCCACCCTGAAAGACCAGCCGAAATCCGCGTCCTCCAGGGAGCTCTCCCAGAACGTTCTGTTCCTTCTCCCTCACCTGAGCTCAGAGAGAATGATTGCTTGAATAGATAGCTCTTTAGCTGCCCCCTCCCCCCACCAGAAAAGCAAGAATTTGTCTTATGCTTGTGGGTGTTTTATCAGAGAAACTAACACAGAAGCTGGGTCTGATTCTGACCGGTAGGGAGCAGTATTGTGCTTTCAGAAAGCAAGCCTGCTTCTTAAAGCTCTGAGGTTGCTGTGGCAACCTTTCTGGAAGGATTGAGTGTCTCTGGGTCAGGAGAGAGTGGGCCCCTCTCCTTGCTGGACTTCTTTGGGGAGCTTCTAAGAGAAAGAATCTGTGTGTCCCCCTCCCAACAGCTACATTCTCCCCGTGCCCTGCTCTTCGGTCATTTCTCAGGGAGGGAGTGTCACTCGCAGTTGTATTCTTGCCAAGAGAAGGTGCTCTGAGCTATGAGAAGTTCGCCCTGGCTTTCCTGCAGGCTGACCAGCGCCCCTGCCATATTAATATGTCAGTGATTTGTTCACTTGGGGATGGGTGGGACTGGAAACATGGATGGCATTACCCATGCGGTCCTCAGATCACTGCCTCTGATCAAACATCTTTTCAGTCTGTCGGAACTGTAGGCTGGTCCCCTGGCTGCCGAAGGAGCTCTGCTTGCAGGCAGGCAGCCCTTGCCCCCAAAGACTAGCCAAGTCCCATGTGCCATGTCTGGTGCCCCTTTCACAGGGTCAGGCTTTCTTTCTTCTGCTGCAGGTTATGGGGGAAGACATCGTCCCAGAAAAAATAAAAGAGGAAGTTCACAGCGAGGTGAAGTGTGTGGGCTCCACAGCCCTGAGCACCGTGGTGATTGCATCTTCGAAAGAATTTGAAGACAAGTGGTTCGGGAAGATCAAAGACCACCTCTGTGCCTCTGAACGTCAGTTCCGTGCACAGATACCAATCTCTGCTTCGTAGTCCCTTCTCAAACAGAACGTACAGCACAGTGAACTGTCCTTGTTGACCTCAGAGAGAATCCACTGCCAATCATGGAATATAGTGAATTAAAAATGATTATTTATAAAAATGGCTTATCTCCTACATTCTTTCTTCAGTGTTCAGTTTCTTGATTTTTATTGTCTATTTAGATTTTTGCCATTCACTCATCTTGGGCCTCCTACCCTTAGAAGTTCTCTGTTGGGAAAGTGTGTAAAAGAGGCTCTTAGATTTTATAGTATTTTAAAAACAGTTACTGCCTGTAACCAGCAGTGTAAGTATTCACATTGTTTACATAAAGTCGTCAGGAGTGACCAAGATGGTTAAACTGAAGGCTGTGTCAAGGTCAGGCAAGGCTCTGGGGCTCGACCGAACCTGTCAGCAGGCATGTTAGCCCATCAGTTTCATGGGTGCCGCGGAGACGTGGTGGTCCGTGGCAGTGTCAGCCCAGCACACCGCATCACGTAGCTTGCCTCGAGCCCCCGGGGTGACACCTGTGGGCCTGTGGAGCCTGGCTCACCAGGAGAATATCCTGTTCTTTCCGCCGCATGAGTCACAGTCACGATCTGTAACACCGTGTCCCCATGTACAGGGCCGTGGCCTCACTCCAGTTATCTGGGGTAGAACTCCAATTATCCCTTACAGAAGTGGAGTTCAATAATAAACTGAAAACTTCGTCAAATGCTCCACACAGCTTTTATTTTTCTCAGCAGAGGGAAGAGAACCCAGCCCCAGGCGCAAAGGTGATGTCATCTGAGCTTCCTTCCACCCCGCCGGCCCACTTCAGCCTTCCCAGGCCCCTTCCCCCAGCAGACTGCTCTTAGTGTGAGTGAGTGCGCGTCATTCAGCTCTAATACAAAAGACCGATTAATAGACGTTTCAATGTCTAGGAACAATTAAAAAGTATGGAAGCTCCCCAGCGGCTTCCCTTTGCCCTCCATTCATTCACGGAGTCTTTAACAGTCACTTCTTGAACTCCCGTGATGTGACGAGCATTGTGTGGTTGCCATGGAGACATAGGTGAGCATGAAGTTTATGGTCTGTGTGTTGATGGCCCTTGGGATAGAGCCCCAACTGGACTGTGGCTTTACCATCAGCCTTTGGCAAGCCAGGGCTTCACCTTTCCCTGCCCCCGACTTTGAATTGTGCCATAATGTCCACCTTCGGGCAGCTCAGTCTGGAGCCTCTCCCCGCCCCCAGCACACGGCTGGTTCAGCTTTCAGGTCTCCACTGAATTTTAGCTTCCCGGAGTCTTGATCCCCAAGTGCTGGTGGGTTCCCCCTGCACCTTCTCTGCCCTTTCCCTGCCACATGGGCCTTCAGGGCTCTGCAGGATGATCGCCCTGCTGTACGTCCTATATGCCAGAAGCTTGTGGTTTTGATCCCCTGTTGGGGTGCATATGGGAGGCAATGGATCCATGTCTCTCCCTGCCCACCCCCAAATCAATAAACATATCCTTAGGTAAGGATCTAAAAACAAAAGTGGCTGAATTAATTGGCCAATGTCTTGCTTTGTTTGCACAGGTTAATCCTGAAGGCCTGGGCGCTAAGGTAGCCAAGCACCCTGCCCGTTTCTCTTTCTTGGCTAAAATCTCTTCCACTTGTCCAGGTCTCCTAGAAATGCCCTTTCTCCCCTAACCTAACTTTTTCTCCACCCTAGTGCCCATCCGACCCTGCCCAGGCTTAACTTTTAGCCCTCTGTCTACACTGAGCTGCTTTTTTTTTTTTTTTAGATTATTTATTTATTTTAGAGAGGGAAGGGAGGGAGAAAAAGAGAAACTTCAATGTGCGGTTGCTGGGGGCCATGGCCTGCAACTCAGGCATGTGCCCTGACTGGGAATTGAACCTGCGATGCTTTGGTTCACAGCCCATGCTCAATCCACTGAGCTACACCAGCCAGGGCTGCCTGAGTGGTCTTCATGGAGCGGCTCCTCGACTCACCTCCCAAGACCCCCACCTCGATGTCCAGGCAGTGTGTGCCCATGCCTATGAGAGCCCAGCCTCCTGCTGTGATGGGGGTGGGAAAGGGCGCCCAGGAAAACACCCTTTGGGCACCTCTGGGTTCTGTCACACAAAAGTCATCTGGATCATTTCCAGCCCAGATGGTGGAGAAAGTCAATGGCGTAATGCTTATGCTGAAGAAAAATCCCAGGCCAGCCTACTCAGACACCCCATCCTTTGTCAATGAATGAATCACTCGGAGGTGACTGTGCTCCAGGTGGGGAGTGGGGCGGGCCCAAGGACGGTTCTTGCCTATTGTGACACTCAAAAGGCCTGTCCTCAACGTTTTCTCCCAGGAGGGGTCTGTGCCTGGTGTGTGAGCTGGTGAGTCCTGTCCTTTATACTCTCCCACGCCTGTAATCTCTACACTGTAGCCCAGGAGTCTCATAGAAATCAAACTCAAAGTCCTTCAGTGATTGCCAAAACCTCCCTCTCCCCGCACCAGTGAGGTCCTGTGTGTCCTGGCCGTGACTCCCAACACCCCCACCCCTACCCCCCGACTCTCTCCAGTTTCCTCTCGTGTCCTTGGGCTCTTCAAGCTTCCTGCCACCCTAGCCTTTGCCCACCCAGTTATCTATCTCTTCTTGGAACCTTCTCCCCTCCAAGCCTCCGACCCTGCCAGAAATGTTCCCTTCCCTGTGCATCTCAGCTCAGAGGTTACGTGCTCCTGATCCAGGCCCCCAGGACTGTTGCTCAGGCCCCCATTCCATGTTGTCACAGGGCCTGTGCTCTTCTTTTTGTTTCCAGAAATGCCTATTGGGATTATTATTGAATATGCATTGAACCCTCCTTGCTAGATCGTAGGCTCAGGGACTGTGTCTCTCGTTTGTCCCTTTACGGCAGAGCTCAGCTTCCCATAAATGTCACAATTTCTGTCCATTGCTGCCTTCCTGGAGCCCCAGGCCCCTGCAGAAGCCCCCCTGGCTCTTTCTGTAGCTAAAACCCCGGTGTTAGTCTGGGAGCCCGCAGCCCACGGGCTGGTCCCTACAGAGCCCCGCTGCCAGCACCAGCGCCCTCCCCCGCCTGTGTGGGACCGCATCTCCACAAAGACATCTTCATTTGAGGAAAACTTTGGGGAGGAATCTTGGAAACAAAGCCAAGGCCGCTGTTGCAAAAAAGATTGTTTTCAATAACAGCTTTTTTGTGCTTTTGAAATTTTATCTGTAAAGGGAATTCACACACGACTTTCCAAGGTCTTAATCATAAAAATAACCGAACAAAAGTCCGAGACATTGATACAAAAGGACACAGAGCCCCGGTTCCAGAGGTGCGGCTGGTCCCGGAATATGCCGGTGCCTTCAGCACAGCCTGTGCCCCCCACCTGCACCCCACACCCCGCTGAGCCTGCGAAACACTGGTCCTGAAGCTGAGCAGCCCCAGCCTGGCGCGTGTCCCGTCTTCACAGTGGAGTGTGTCCCTGGTGGATTCGCTGCAGAGGTCAGGAGAGACGGACAACAGGCCTTTGTCTACTTGGCGCTCCCTCTTCCTGACCCTTTCTCCCTCGTTGGCATAGTGGCTTCGCCACCTAAGACTTCAGCATTGTGTCCGCTCAGCCCTTGGGTTTATGACCACCCTGCCCCTCATGTCTGGGAACTGTCTTGTCACCCACACAGGTGGGCGCCTGGCAGCCATAAGTATGCTCAGTGGCCCAACCGATTGGAGCGGGGAAGGAGGGTTTACCTGAGCTGAACTGGGCCAACCAGAACCTCCTGGAGGCTGAGGAAAGAAAGATCCTTCTCGTGTGTGTCTGAAACTTGTCAGAACCTGAGGGTGGCCATGTCCTGCCCAGTGGAGCGAAGACAGCAGCCCTTCAGAGAAAGAGAGTCTAAGGGAGGCACTCAGAAAGGGGCAGTGGGACCAGTCTCCGCTCGGCTTCACTCTCCTCCCGATCCCAGGCCCTTCTTTGTGTGCTCTGGGCCCAGCTGCATTCCTGCCTGTGGCCCCCATGAGCTGCCTGGGATGTGCAGGCAAATAATGGCCCACAAAGAAGTCTATGTCCTAGTCCCCAGGACCTCTGAGTACATTGGGTTACATGGCAAAGGCCTGTTTTGTACTGGGTTCTGCCTATCGATAACCAAAATGGTGGCTGGACCAGCCCGTATGGGTCTCAGTACGTCTGCAAGACGCCCTATGGCAAAAACCATCAGGACACTGTTGACGTAAGAAACGTCCTAACCTGTAGAGAATTTTTATGAGTTTATTTGAGGCAAATCCGATGACGGTCGTGGGGAAGCACGATGCCAAATGCTCTGCAGAATGGCACTTGGCAGCTTCTTTCATGCCTTTGGAATGAAGGAGGGAACGTAAGGAAGATTACAGGAGTGGGGGAAAGAGCAAGGTGGGGACCGGAGTGCAGGGTGGTGGAAATGATGTGCTCTTTCCTGGGTGCTTGTACCTTCCAGCAGCGTTACTCCCGGCATCTCAAAGGCGTGTTAACCCAGCTGCGCAAGAACGATGGAGAGGGCTGGCTTAAAAACCGGGCACTAAAGAAGTTATAGGCCCAGGGTGTGACTGCCCACCACGACCCACCTGCCCTGGGAGGAATTCATGATGTATTCCCGCACCCCTTTCTTGAGGCCTGGAAGTTACACAGTATAGCTGGGGCCACGAAGGTGGAGAGAGGACACATGGGCCGGGGTTCTGCTTTTATTGGGGTCAAGAGTGGGGGCCTAGGGTCTGGGGGGCTCACTCTTTATTGGTGAGTGTAAAACATAAGGGCCGAAATTTAAAACAGGAAGAGAAAGAAAAACAAGGTCACCACATGGTCAGTTATGGAAATCAACCAAGATCTCTGAAATGAAGGGGCTTCTGTGGCACATGCATGAAAGCCCTCTGAGAGCGAGGGCTCCTCTCTCCCCCCACACTGGCTGCCTGCCCCTGCCCCCGGGCGGGGACTGGGGGTTGTCATCAAACACTCGACTTCAAGCCCCTTTGGAGTGGAAGCCAAGGCGGCCCCCCAGGACTTGGGATCGAATCACTCAGGAAGGAAACGATGCACTGGGCACTGCTTCAAGCTGACGTGTCCCTTCTGCCGTGTGAGGACATGGCGAGAAGGTGCCGGTCTGCAAACCGGGAAGTGTCCTCACCAGACCCTGGCCATGCCAGCACCCCAACTGTGGCCTCCCAGCCTGCATCCCCGCGAAGAAAAAACATCTGTTGTTTACAAGCCGCCAGGCAGTGGTGCTTTGCTAGAGCAGCCTGAACGGCCAGGTTCTCTTCCTCTTGAGAAGTCCAGGGAGAGGCCCGGCTGGTTCTCTTCGAGGGAGATGAGAACTTGCAGCTTCTTCTCTAGCAGCCATTTCACTGGGAGGTGTTGGAAGTTCTGCTCCCAGAGTCCTGCTCACCATCGAGGAGGTGTTTTTGTGTGAGTCTGACGTGGGGAGCAGGCTGTGCTGAAAGGCAGCCTCTGAAGGCTCAGCCTGGAGCTGGATCTCAGCCTCCCCTCACCCCCTACCCTTGGCTGTGCGCACATTTCCCCCTTGTGCTCCAGGGCCACCTCCTTTGGGCCTGTCTGTCCACTCAGCATGTGGCGTCCTCGTGTGGGCACCCCCACCCGCCACACCCAGTGGAGGCCGTGAGGACGGAGCACCTCGGAAGGCAACACGTGTGTCTCTGTGTGAGCACAGTGGAGCATGGGAAGAGGAGGTTGTGTTCGCGCTGATGCGTGTGTGCCCACAGTGCTTACGTTCTCTGCTGACAGTTTTTCTGACACGCTCTTCAGGAGGCAGCTGAGAAAGCGAGTGAGTGACAGTTTCTGGGTCTGACAGCTTCTTGGACCAAGTCCGGAAAATGGAGCATTTAATGATGCGCCGCCAGCACTTCTGTGACAGCCAGCGGGACAAACGGGCTGGAGGCGGGGAGCTCCAACGTGTGACGGCAGGAGAGGGGGCAGTCAATGGGGGTTGGAGTGTTAGTCCTCCCCTGCAGGAGCAAATCAGTCAGTGTTCATTGTGCCCTGGGACGCCCTGCTGATGGGGTCCTCAGGAGCCCGCAAAGAGACCCTTGGTGTCTGGGCTTGAACAATGCAGAGAGATTTTAAGAGATCAGTATCTGGTGGGGACCCAATGCATGCTGCAAATAATTTTTAGGAAAGACAGTCTTGGGGGGCAGGCTTGATCACTAGCCATCACCACTTCCAGTCAGTCCTCCAGGTGGGTGACGTGATCCCTGATCCCTGGCAAGGGGTACGAGTTCGGCCATAAGTGAAGCCCCCCATTCTACTGTCCCGCCCCCCACACATGACTACCCAACGACGTCTTCCATTCTCTCATGTTCTTTGTGGTGATTGTTCACGTGGGCGTCACCTCCAGCTGGCTCTGGGACTCTCCAGGGCAGATGTGAGTGTGGGTGTCTGTCTGTCGCCATGCCCGGCGGGCACCCCGTTGCTGTTGTTGAGCTTCACACCTTCGTAGAGACTGCATGTGTCAGGCAGCCCCCGGCGAGGAGGCCTGCCAGGGCAGACAGGAGCGGCTCCAGCCTGAGCAGGACTGCCAATGGGTTTGGGAGGATTGGAAACTTGGGAAAGGAAGTGCTTTGGCCTCCAGCTGCTGGCTCGCCAGGCATGTGACACCCTCCTAGTCTTCTGGTGGAAATGCTGTCTCAGGACGAGAGCCCAGTGCTGGGGGCTGCCATGAATCCAGTCCCCCAAAGGAATGGCCCAGCCTCGTGCCAGAGGGTCCCAAGGTTGGATCTGTCAAGCGAGGCTGGATCGAGGCGCAACAAGAGACGCCCCCAGTCTCAGTGGCTCAGACAACAAGGGTCTGTGCCTCGCTCATCCTCCCTATGCACTGTGGGCGGGTGGGCTGGGAGTAGGAGAGCCTGCTCACCGCCGTCTCTTAGGAGCCAGGCTGGCGGGGGGGCCCACTTGTGGGGTGCTCTTCCCAGGCCAGTGGTACCTGGCTCTTGTTGCTTCTGCCCCGAAGCGATCGATCCTCAACACTGAGCTGCTAGGCTGCCTTGTCCAACTCTGTCCCCTCAATGCCCTGGCTTGCCCCGTCTCTGCTGCCTACAATCTCAATTGGCCCCACACAACGTAACAGTGGCAGCTCTGAGGCCTCATCCCTTACTCACGGGGCCAAGGGATTCCCAGTATTACACCTTTCAACAGAGCAGGAGTTGCCCCACCTCTCCTAGAATCGTCCAGAATGTTCCCGGCCCTTCTCCTGGACCTCTCTCCCCAGCATCCCTGGGAAGTGGACTGCTCCTGTGAACTGGGAAACAGGAGCACGTTGGTCACACCCACCCTCTGTGGCTCAGTGCCTCAGTTTACCCACACATCAAACGTGGGCTGCATCTGTCCCTTCTTCCTTCACAGAGAGTCAAAGAATGGTAACAGTAAAACACTGACTGGCTCTATGGAAAAAAGGGGCTCCGTCTACCATTACGATTTTGCCCTCTAGTTCTCCACCCCCTAACACCTGGAACATTCTGGAATGTGCTGCATGGGCCAAACTAGAGAGGGGAGAACCCAGGGACAGTTAGGGGCTGGCAAGTGAATGGTCTCAGCCTGGGAAACACAAGCTGGAGAGCCTGTTGCTCAAAGGGAGGCGGGGGCAAGGCTGCGAATTGTTGAGGAGGGCCCTTGGGCCAGGCCACCTGGGGGTCCTGGGAGGGCAGCAGGGGGCAGGGCCCCCCTTCAGAAGTGAGGGGGTACCTGTAGAAACGGCCTCCAGACGTGGGCCACCCTGGGCACCAGGCCCAGCTGCCCGAACTGCAGCCGCAGGGGCCTGCAGGCATTGAGATCGCTGTAGAGGGCCGTCAGGCCGTCATGGGGCCTCAGGGAGAAGCGGGCCTGTGGGCTCAGGGCCCCACAAGGGCCGTGGTAGAGCTGAAACCTGGGGGGTGGAGGTGGGTTTGGGGCTGGGGGGCTGCCTGGCCCCGAGGACACGGACAGGCTCTGGTTCTGGGGGTTGCTTCCCGTGGAGGAGCTGCTGAAGGGGTCACTGGCGGAGCGGCTACTGCCGCTGAGGCGGCCAGGTGGGGCGCTGTGTCCAGCTCGGGGCTGCAGGGGCGCGGCCAGCCGAGGGGACTTCAGGCCCAGCACCGGCTTGGAGGAGGCATAGAGGTGGCGGAACTCCTCGTCAAACAGCTCCACCGCCTGGCCCGTGAACTTGGAGAGGATGTTCCGGTGGACGTGCCCGCAGAGCCAGGTGAAGCTGTGGGAAGGAGGAGGCAGTAAGGGTGGGGGTGGGGGCCCACTACTGGGCCTCTGGGACCTTCCTTGGGGCGATTCCGGGCAACAGCTGGACTAGTAAGGGGGGGGTTCCCATGCCTGCCGCCCCGCTATGCTGCCTCCTTTCATTCTGGCGGAAGCCCTGGAGGGAGACCGTGGGGCCCCTTTCACAAAGGCCCACTGGTGAGTAGTGAAGTTGCCGGAGTGGCTCTCTGGCCTCAGGTCAGTGCCCGCTGCGGAGGCCCACAGGTGCTGAGTGCCCGCTGAGTCCTGGTGTCCGGGACTCTGTGCTCATACGAGTCATCTAGTTACTGGTGGCTGCACCTATGACAGTGGGAACACCTGCTTCTTCTAAGCACACAGGGGGCTGGAGAGGTCAGCTGCTCCTTGGAGGGCAGAGGCTGTGGGTCTGTGAGAATCTGTGTGGGGAGGGAGAATCCTACACTCTTCCAGAGTGGGGAAAGAAGACACAGGGACAGCCCACAGGAACAGGGTTGGAGTGCATTTGCTGGGACACCCTTGACAGGACGCCCCCAAGCAGAGGTTTTGTCCCTCCACCCACCTGCAGGTTTTCAGTGAAAACAAAATGCCCAAGGCATTTATGTATTACCTTTTATGATTCCCTGATGTAACCAAATTCCTTCCAATTTCTGATGGGAACCCCCCCCACCACCACCACCACAAAAAGAAAACACTTGAAAATGTCAGGTGACAGCACAGAAGACCCACCAAGAGCATCAGGTTAGAGATTCCTGCACCCCTAGTAACGTGGACCCGGGAATGGGGAGCGATGGGGGCCCATAGTCAAGGGAGGACAGGTCATCCTCAGGGACAGCACCAGGGCTGAGCAGAAACAGCCCCCACCAAAGTCTCAGCCTTCATCCCCCAGTTTTGGTCCCGCTCTGGGAGGCAGGGTGGGCCCCCGGGAGGCTGGGGCAATCCTGAGAAGAACAATGAGGCTTTGTTCAAACCTCACTTCCTGCCCAGGAGCCACCCACACGGCCCCAGATTGCTGAGCAGCTGATGCTGGGCCCCGGGCCAGCCAGGTGAGAGGGAAGGTGGCAGAGACAGAGACAGAGGGACCCCTGGCTGCATTAGGAAATTGGACGCCCTGCACGTTTAGAATCAGGATGGATTCGGCCAACAACTGTGTGCTCTGTGGGACAAAACAGGTCCAAAGGTCCCCGTGCATCTCATGCACCCTGTGCCCCCACCCTGAGCCCCTTGTGCACCCTGATCCCCACGTGCCCCTGTGTCCCCGAGCATCCCTGTAGCACCTGAGCACACCACCCTGCGCACCATGCAGGCAGCTCCCTCACTTACTCTGCATGTCCAAGAGTCCTGTGCACTAGCTTTTACCCTCCCTTTTATCTCCACCCATTGTATGTAGTACATTTTATTTTTATTGGGTTTTGACCCTTAATCACATAGAATTGACTTAATTGTAATCTTTGGCTGAAGACCCACTCCCATCTTTGGTCTGTCCTGGGCCCATTTTCATGTATGTAGCTATTGACTCCATTATTTTAAATAAAGTAATGTAATAAGCACCTATGAACCCCCCACCTAAAATAAAAGCTAGTGGGTCGGGCTGGTGTGGCTCAGAGGATTGATTGAGCACGGGCCTATGCACTGAAAGGTCGTAGGTTCAATTCCCAGTCAGGGCGCGCGCCTGGGTTGTGGGCTGGGTCTGCATTTGGGGGCCGGTGCTCACTGTTGTTTCTCTCCCTCTCTTTCTCCCCCCTTCCCCTCTCTCTAAAATAAATAAGATCTTTTTAAAAATAAATTAAAGCTAGCATGTTAACAATTACTGCATCTAACCACATCAAAGATCCTGTAAATCCAACATTTGTCATTTCATTGTTTTTTTGTTTGTTTGTTTGTTTTGCTCTTTGAAAAGGTATAAAATGGCAACTCATTCTAGCCTTGATTTGCATTTTCCTGATCCCACTGATGCTGGGCGTCGTTGTCCTGTATTTTCACACACGTGCCCCTGGGGAAGTGCCTGCTCAGGCCCCTCCCCACACTTCTGTTGTGCTGTTGGGACTCGTGGGACTTCTCTGTGGCTCTTGACACTCATCTGTCGGGGCGTCGTAAAAACCTGCTCCCAGTTTATGATCTGACTTTCTACTTTCTAGAAGATGTCTTTCCACGAACCAAGGTTCTTTGTTGCAATATGAGCACATTTAGCAATCTTTTACAATCGATGCATTTTTAGGTTCTGTTTAACACAGACGGCTACTCCTTACCCTAAATTCTAAAAAACATCATCTGCCCCGGCTGGTGTGGCTCAGTGGGTTGAACACCAGCCTGCGGACCAAAGGCATGCTGGTTTAATTCCCGGTCAGGGCACGTGCTGGGGTCTTGTGAGAGGCAACTGGTCAATGTTTCTCTTGTGCTCTTTCTCCCTCCTTTCCCCCCTCCAAAAATAAACAAATAAAGTATTTAAAAATAATTAAAAGTTGTCTATGTTTTCTACTAAGAGTTTCAAAGTTCATTTTTGACATTCAAGGCCTTTTCATCTATTAGAGGTGGATTTTTTTGGTACACGTGTGAAACAGAAATCAGAGTTTCCACATGGAGCGTTATTATTTTCCAGTTTCTTCTTCCCCTGGGCCCTGACGCGCCCTGCCCTGTGTGCCGTGGGTCTGTGCCTGGGCTTTTCTCATCTGTTGCATCTGTCAATCTGTCTTGCCAGGGAGCTGCAGTAGCTGAGACAAACAGAGACGGCTCCGTGACAAGTCCTGATCTCTGGTAGGGCAAGTCCTGCCTGTTCCTCTTCAGACTTATCTTGGCTCCCGCTGGAGAAATACATTGTACATTGTGGCCTAGTCACATACACAAACACGTACATAACCACAGAACAATTCCCAGAACCTCCCTTATCTCAGTGTGCTCTGAGTGTTCTTATTCTCTTCTGTTTCATTACAAAAAGAAAAAACTGGGCATCACCCACTAAGTGACTTCACACCCTACCAGTGGACAGTGATGCAGTTTGAAAAACTTTGTTCCTCTAGCCGCCCTGGCTGGCCAGGAGTTAACATGGATTTTCATTCACTTACTCACTCACTCAGAATGTGCAGACACTGTATTAACTGTGCTTCCTGCCAGGAGTGCCATAGAGAGTGAAACAGACCCAGTCTAGGTTCTGACAGCTTGTTGTTTATAATGTTGGCTAAACAGGTCCATAGAGAAGTTCTGTAGGGAATGGCCTAGAAGCCGCCACCTGCAAGGTAAGTTTTCAGGATGGAGGCAGTAGAGATGAGCTCTCTAGCAGAGGAATGAACAGCAAGTGCAAAGGCTCTGGGGTATGAAAGAGCGTGAAAGGCCTGGGAAGAGGCCAGTGTGGTTGCAACATGGTGGAGGGGGGAGAAGACTCTCACTGAAAGGGAGACCATGGTAAGAATGTGGATTTTTTCCTACAATCAGTGACAAGCGTGGAAGGATCTTGAGGTTGATTCAATCTGGTTTGTGCTTAAAAATCCTTCTGTTCTGGGTAGAGAAAGCCCAGAGATGGAAGTGTGGGTCAGGGCAGGAGTAGACTCAGGGACCAGTTAGAAGGCCGTGCTGGTAGGTATCATGCTGTTCCTCATGCTGTTCCAGCTGCCTCATTTTGCCCCTCAGCCCCATCCCAATCTTTCTCTTGCTCCAAGGCCCACTCCCACTTCCTAGACCTGGGAGCAGAAGGGGGGGGGGCTCCCTCCTGCCCTACCCTAGGGCACCTTTTTAGCTCATCCTGATCTTAGAGCACATGGTACCCAACTCCGTGGCCACTTACCCACGTTTTTTGAGAAGAGAGGAATTCTGTGTCTCCAGCACCTGGCAATAGCGCCTGTGCTGGGTAAGACCTTCAACAAGAACTTAAATGTTGAAATGAACCCAGGGCCTGGCACAAAGCTTGCCAAGGTTAACTGGGTTTCATTTGCCAGCACCAAGGGCTGGGCCAGCTCTGGAGGTGGGTTCTGGAAGGACAGATGCTAATGAAAACTGGCTTAAATCCCCTAACAAAAATGCTATTTCCCTCTCTTCATTTTCTCTTCTGGAATTTCTTTCTCTGTCTGTTTTAACCATATGGAAGTCATGTTAATGGCTCAATAAGCCTCTTGCCAGTCTTGCAACTGGTTGCTAGGGGTTGAGGGGGGGAATGACTGCTTAATGGTAAAGGGATGCGACCACACCATCCCAGAATATATACGTCTCTCAGACATAAGAGATATCTTCAGCCAAAGGAGTTTGAGAAACAGAGCTGGGAACTGAACTTAAGCCGTCTGACTCGTAGGCTGGGCCGCTGTCACTTCGAGTCCAGCTGCCGCCTGTAGGTCCACAGAATTTGGCGATGCTCTGACAGGGAAGGGGAGAAGGGATGGAAAGCTGGCAGTTGGGTACCACAGAGAGGGGTGTTTGTCATTTATCTAGGACACTGTGACAGTTCAGCAAGTCCTGGCCATTCTGAAGTGAGAGGAAGATTGTCTTGGTGCCCTCCAGTCTTCTTGGGGACAACATGTCCCCTCCCCCAGCCAAGATGACACCCTCCAGGCCTGCTCCACTTGGTCACCCCTCAGGATTCACCATTTCAGATCTGTGCCCTTCCCTTAGGGCCTTGCCGGGGTACTGGCTGACTAATAGCAATCATTTATTGAGCACTTACTATGTGCTAGGAGTTATGCCATATGTTTTGCAAACTTTCTCTGCAAGGGAAGGCATTGTTACCCCCAACCCCCATTTTACAGATGAGGAAAGTGATGCCACAAAAAGGATCTAATTGTGCACTTTAAATGGGTGAGTTATCTAGTATGTGAATTATATCTCAATACATTGTTATATCAAAACAAAACACTTGAAAATAAAATGGGGAACACACACACCCCAAAACAAATTGCATGGTTTTATAATCACACCTGAGACAGCTAAGGAGGGAACAAGCGGATTCTGTGTCTTATGGTCATATCAAGGGAAACTGAAGCACTGGAACGTGCCCCTTTACCCTGAAGTCCTCCAGGGAGAGGCTCATTTCCCCCCTTTTGTCCAGGCCTGTCCTCCCTCCTGGGGGCTGCTGGTGGCGGGTGGGCCCGAGCACCTGGGGCCGGTCTGCACCATGCTCAGCCTTGGCCTCCACGAAGCCTCACACACAGTGGAAGCCCAGAGCTCACCTGTATGACCCGGAGAGGACGTATCTCCAGTCGGAGATGATGAACTTCTCCTGGATCTGGCCGGCGAACTTCCTGCCCGATTTGGCACAGTACACCTCCGCCTCCACACTCCGGATGGAAATGTTCTGTTGGAAGGAAGGTCAAGGCGTCCCTCACTAATTGTGTGTTTACGGATCCACTTTTGCCTTGGACAAAGTCTGGGAGGGTGCGCACCAGCACGTAAACAGTGGATATCTCTAGGTAGCGGGGTTATGGGCCATTTTAGTTTTTACCTTAGCTAACTTTTCTAAATTTCCTTCACTATCCTGACATTACTCAAAGTAATGGATGGGGAAAAGGAAGCAGGAGGTGGTAGAACTTTTAAAAACTGGAAAATAGATGACAAGGGCTTGGTGCCCCTGGAGCCCTCAGTCCAGACTCCCCTGGAACACAGAGGTCAGGCAGGCCCAGCCCTGCCCTGCAAGTGACTTTAGTGATGTGAGTCCTTGACCCCAGGCTGGTCAGAGGGAAGGCTCAGAGCAGCCAGAGCTAAAAAAAGGCATGTTCGTGACCCAAATCATGGGGGGATCTGGTTTGTTCCCTCCCTCCCCCGCAGCGTCTGCTGCCCCAGCCCTCACAGAACCCTTGGGAGGCTGGAGAAATGACTGGTGGGGGAAGCCTGAGGCTCTCAGAGTTGGAGGGGGGCAGGCACTGCTGAGACCATGGGAAGGCCTGCGGCTGCTGGGCGGACTCAGGGACAACGGCACCCCCAGCCTCTCCTGGTCAAAGGGCTGTGGGTGGAAGGGATGAAAATCTCTTCCAGGTCAGGTCTTCTTCCTGCAGGATCCTCCTGTCCCCCTTCTCCCATCACTGTACTCCAGGAGGCCACATGTTCCTGATGATGTAGCTACAAGATGAGGGAGGGCTGCCTGGCCTACACTTTGAGCAAGAAAGAAACCTTTACTACACGAAGCTGTTGATGGTGGGGGGCAGGGGTTACTCTGGCACAGCCTGTGTTGCTCTCACACAGGCACCTCGCGGGCTCTCCTTGGGGCCCCTACCTTGAGGTGACAGTCCGAGATCTGCGCTTTGTCACACATCTCCTGGAAGAGCCTCACACCTCCCTGGTCCAGGAGCACGCAGACAAGCACCCCACGCTTGTTGGCCGCCTCCAGAATGTCACAGAAGATCTCCACGTCTGTGAACACATCCATCAGGATGGCTAGAACCTGGGCCGGGAAGAGCGGTCCAATACCAGAAGAGTCAGCCAAACTCCCTCAGTCCCCGTGGGCCTGGGAGAGCCAGTCCCACTGGGGACAAGTTAGAGGGGAAGGGAGGGTGGGGGAGGGCCTGACGGGGCTGGATTCAAGGGAGGGCCAGGGGCTGCTGGGGAGGAGGGTCCTGCCTCTGGCCTGACCTCACCCTCCAGGCCCACTGTGCTCCCAGCCTCTCTGCCCATGGCTGGGATGGAGGATGCAGAGCAGGGAGGAGAGAAAAGCCCAAAGAGAGGGGAAGAGAGGAAGGGGAGGTGGCCAGGCAGGTTCAGAGGAGAGGGACAGATTTAACGTCATGGGTTCTCAGCCATCTGCAGCTCAAGGGTACTCTGGCCATTGGTTTTCAAATATATTTAAGCTGTGGAATCCTTGCCTCAAACATAATCCTTGTAGAGACTCCATATATATATTATTTATCGATTTTTAGAGAGAGAGAGAGAAAGGGAGAATGAGAGAGAGAAACGTTGATTTGTTGTTCTGCTTAGCTTGTACGTGTCCTGACCAGGGATCTTACGCACAACCTTGGCATATCAGGACCATGCTCTAAGCGACTGAGCTACCTGGCCAGACCAAGAGAACCTCCCCTCCAACCTGTACACAAACTAGACTAGCCAGTGGGGCAAGGGGAGTCCTGCTCTGCCAGCAGTAACTGTGTCTTCCATTACAACGGAAACTCGAGGAGCGGGGAGCCCTAGATACCCAGCAAGGGGGAGAGACACATGCAATCCTGCCTACCCAGCATGCACTCCTCTCCTTCTAACAACAGCACCGCACTCTCACTTGAAGAAATCACTTCTCCACCATATGATTTCACTTATATGTGGAATCTACAGAACAAAATAAACAGACAAAACAGAAACAGACTCATATACGCAGAGAACAAATTGATGGTGGCCAGAGGGGAAGGGGATTGGGGGGCTGGGGGAAATGGGTGAAGGGATTGAGATGTGGAGATTGGTAGTTGCAGAGTAGTCACAGGGATACGAGGTATAGCACAGGGAATATGGTCCGTAGTATTGTAATGACTACATATAGGGCCAGGTGGATACTGGAAATATCAGGGCAATGCTTCGTAAAGTATGTGATGTCTAACCACAATGCTGTATACCTGGAACTGATACAAAATAATAGTGCATGTAAACTGCAATTGAAAAATAAAATTTTAAAAATCACTTTTTCTCCATAATCGATGTCATTTGGGTGGAATTTCTGCCACGCCCTGGGTTGAGCGTGGGGAGGGCACATCACCAAGGCCAGACCAATGAGAACTCTGCATCCCCCACTGGCCACAGAGATTGTCACAGGGGTGGCCATGTGACCTGAATGAAGTATTCTAATGAGAGTCAGCCTAGGACTTCTGGTGGGACTCTTGGGGGAAAAGAGACATTCTTTCTCCTGGGGTTGCTTAGCTAGCAGGCTATAAACTACAGCAGCTGGCAGCATCTTGCCACCACGTGGGGACAGCCTGCCTGAAAATGAAGCCAGCCCTGAAGAAAGACAGGCCCAGAGGTGGGGATAGATCGCCATGGCATCATTCGAACATCTGGTCTCAGTCATGACTAAAGCCAATCCTACCCTTGACTTTTCCACTGTGAATGTCAATGCATAGTTCCCCTCTGGTGCCTATTTGGGGTTACTTCCTGTGATATTGTAATTTATAATAGAAAACACATATTTTGTCTTAATCCTATGGCTGGCATCAAGCTCTGGAAGCTCCTGGAATGTCCTGAGTACTGAGGGCAGTAACGGCATCTTTAACAATGGCCCAAACTTGAGGGTGGGGCTGGGCACCAGAAGACTCCACCCTGTGCTTCGAGGGTTGTGGCTTTCAGCCCCACCTCCATGCTCCCCCTCCCCCAGCCCCTGAGATGGAAAAGGGGCTGGAAGTTAGATCAATCACCAATGATGTAATCAACTGTATGTATGTAATGAAGCCTCCAGAACCAGGTTGGTGGACACGTGAAGATTTGGGGTGAGTGCTGGGCTGGGAGAGGGCTTCGGTGCTTAGGGTCCTTTTCCCATTCCTGCCCTAGGCGTCACTTCCGTCTGAATTTTCCTTAGTTATGTCCTCTTGTAATAAATTGGTTGTCTAGTAACTAAAATGTTTCTATGAGTGTTGTGAGCCGTTCTAGGAATTTAATCAAACCCAAAGAGGAGGGCAGTGGAGTCTCCAGCCTGTAGCTGGCTGGTCCAAAGCACAGGTCACATTGTGCTTGGCGTGAGTGGAATTGGCACCAGGGCGCCCAGCTGGTGTCAGAGAAGCACTTGGTGGTGTGGGAAAACCCCCACACAGTGGATCTGGAGCAGAACAACCTTTTTTTTGTCACCCAGTGAGGAGTCCTTCCTACTAGGACAAAAGCCACTTTCCCGGGCCCTCTTTCCCAGAGCCAGCAAGAACCCCAAGCATGACTGACCCTCATTGCTCTATGAGCCTCTCCCCGAAGGACTAGAAAATTACTGGAAGTGCCCTGAAGGCACAGAGGCTCTGGGAACACACACGAAACCGGGCAGACTGGAAATGGGACATACCAGGCCACCCTGACCAGGCCCCAGACCACACTGACCAGACAGCCAGACCCTATGAAGGAAAATACCATCAAGTCAGGTTGCAGCCCGGCTGAAACATTCCGTTCTGCAGCCACCCCGTTGCCCAATAAAAACTGCCAGTCCCGCGACCCCTCAGGGCTGGTGCGGGGGCTGGTGGGGCTGGTGCTCATCTCCGCGCCCAGCCCTTTCCCTCCCTTGGAAAAGTAAAAATGAAACATTTCCCCTCTGCACTTTTTCCTCTTTGTGAATTCTTTCCCAGTCCCTGCATCACCGACCACCCCAACACTTCCTAATACTTAAACTGTTGTATATTGATGAGTCAATTATTATGACAATTATCATGGTGATAGAGAAACTGTAAGACTGGACGAAATGTTAAAATAAAATTTGCTGTGTAATACATGCTCAACAAACACGTGTTAACAATGAATGAATTAGATAAACACACAGACACAGCACAAAACAGCCTATGTCCTCTAGTATGTCCTCTAGGTTGCCGGTGAGGGAGAGCGGCGTGCAGAGATAAAAGCACAAAGCCCAGAGCAGCAGTCACAACTGACTGGTGGGCCACCGCGATCGTTTTCCTCCAACAGCACCAGTAACAGCCACCTTCACAGCGACAGGCGAGGAGGTGGCTGGCTCCCACTCGGAGCCGCCCTTCGGCTCCGTTGCTGTTCGGTGTCTGGACGGGCCGGGACCTGCTGAGAAACCGCTCCCCGACGCCCCCCACCCCCACCCCGGGCCGGGGCTGGAAGTCAGCGCATGCGCTCTCACAGGCAGACGCACGACCCCAGGGGACCGTGCCCTGCTACGGCAGGACTAAGCGCCTGTACACGTTTATGACACCAGTGACCCCGCGGTCCTCTCTGCTGAAGGACAAGAGCCTCCTCCGCCCAGTTCTTGACAAAAGAGACAATTCTCTCTCCGCAGGATGTCAGTAGAGCCTCCCAGCTGTGTAGGGAGACCTTGTTTCCCTGATAGTTTCTGCTCTGGTGGCCTCCCCCTGTCCCTGCCTGACCCTAGACCCTCCTCCCTCTGCCCACCTCTCTCAGACCAGCTGGCAGTAACCTAGTGATGGGTGTGTGTGGGGGGGGGAGGGGGACACAGCCCATCCAGGGCAGGGGCCCAGCCCAAAAAGGCAGTCCTTGACCCGTGGGGGTGGGGAGATTCTCACTCCTGGCTCTTCTGCAGGCCCCTCCACCCACCCAACCTCCCAGAGGGCTCATTAGAATTTCTTTCTACAGTGAATCTGTATTTCTTGCCCAGAGAAAGGGAGAGGCAGAGGGCGAGGGGGTTGAGCAAGCACAGGGCACTTGCCTGCTGAAGTTCTCCGACTTTCTGGTCTCGGGACCCCTTCACACTCTTAAAAAATTATTGAGGATTCCAAAGAGCTTTGGTTCATGTGTATTAAAGCTGTTGATATTTGTCCTACTAGAAACTAAAACTGAGGACATTTAAAAATGTTTATTTTATAGTTATTTATAAATAACTAATATTAGTTACTTAAAACAATATTAAGCCCATTACGTGTTCAACATAAATAACCACTTCAGTGAAAAATAACTGTATCTTCCACAACAACAGCAGAACGCGGTGAGCAGAGTGGCACCGTCTCACAGCGTTGTGAATCTCTGTGGCGTCTGGCTTCCCAGACAGCTTGCACTGCTGTCTGCTTCTGTGGCAATCTGCTGTGATACGTGGTCTGGGCGGAAGTGTACAAAGGCTTTGTAAACTGGCCTCACACAGATAGGAGGTTAAAAAGGGCCTGAGTAAAAGCGTCTCAGGATCCGTGGCCACACTTGGAGAATGGACTAATCCAGGCTTTTGTTTTTCACATTTTAAGATGTTCGACCTCCCAGAGTCAGCAGATTTCTAGAGACGGCCAACACCTTGCCTGTGAGCACATTTCTGAGATGCAAACCAAGCAATGCGGAGCCAGTACTCCAATTGCCCCCTTTACTGAGCTCTCACACGGCATGTACCCCTGCCTTTAATCACCCCAGGCCAGGTCCTGGATGACTTGGGGCCACCCAGAGCCCAGAGCTCGCCGAAATGATTCGGTCTGGCCAGGCTTACACTGTTCGCTGTGCTCTGCTTTGTCGTTCCTGCAAAACCCAAACACAGGCTTCTGCCCATCCGTTCCCCTTGTCTGTCCTGTCTGCAGACCACCCCGGTGCTTCCAATGTGGTCCTGCATGGCACACCTTGCCTTCTGCTTCTAGGGACAGTGCATACACACCTCTTCCTCCCTGTCTGCGTGGCTTGCTGCACCCGGTTGAAGCAAGCCTCAGGCACACTTCAGAGCCAAGAACTGTTGCTCACTCTTCAGCCCCAGGCATAAGGCCCAGCAGCGTCTAGCCCCGCTAGCTTCGGATCTGTGTCCCTATCCTCATCACTCCTTGAGGTCCCAAGTCAACCAGCTCTGTCCCACCAGAGGGATGACGGTGTGTTCCCATCTCCTAGACCCTCGAGTCCCCTCATACCCAATCTTGGTGTTTGACGCTCTCTAGGCCTGGAATTCCTTTCCCTTCCCTCTCTGCCTGGGAAACGCTTACTCATCCTTCGGGACTCAGCTCGGAGGCCACCTGTTCCTAAAGCCTGCCTTAGTCACCTCCTGTCTACTTCCAGGCACAGAGGGTTGCTCAAGCTCCAGGTGCCACCCACGAGTGTATTCCACCACTCTGCTCCCTTCCGCCCTTTGCCCTCCTCCCCTCGCCTCTCCTCCCTCCCCGGGCAGTTGGTAGGGAGCTGCCAGGAGGGAAGGAGGCTTCAGGCTCTGCTCTGCCTTGCAGGCCTGGCTGGCAGATTCCAGGCACTGTGACTGGAATGTGGTCAGGAGTTCTCGGGGTCCTGGGTCACGGGCCGTGGTGGCTGCCTGCTGCCAGCTGTAGCTGCTTCTACCCCAGGTGCACAAAACGACCCTGGAGCACGGGGCCAGAAGCCCGCTCCACTCTCCCAGAGCTGCGGACGGGCAAGAACGGACTCCCAGGGAAGGAATGTCGTCTGTACAGATGCCCCATGCCTGTCTTTGTCTCTCATCACTTAAATGTGAAAATTTGGTCACATTGAAAAGAACAAAAAAATCAGATACTTAAGTCTTTTTTTTTTTTTTTTTTTTTGCTTGGGGCTCCCAAGTTTAACACTGTGTGAAATCACAGGCTCCAGAAAAATCCCCCAGGGGTGGGAAGGTTAAGTGTAGATAGTTGTGGGGGGGCAGGGAGTGGAGTTACGGAAAATTTAAACAGGAGGTAACATGGGTGCAATGTGGACTTTTCACGTTGCTGGGCTGCTTCAAAGCAGCATCTCATGTTTTCGTGGCGGGCTGCAACAGTAATCGACAGGGGGTCCGAGGCAGGCAGCCAGGAATGCTGGACCTGCCTACGTGGCGCTGGGGCTGGCCCCACAGCCCAGGGCAAGTCCCTTGGCCTCCCCAGGCCTCAGAGTCCATGTGGGACTAAGGTCCCTTCCAGCTCCAGGGCCTGTTTCCAGGTGTGCTGGCTCCAGTCTCTCTGAGTGTGAACAGGAAGTTTGGCGATCTCCCCTGGGGCCGGGGCCCCTGGTGCTGGGGAAATTCCTAGCTGAAGCTGCTGCTCACAGGGTGAGTGACCCTCCCTAGAAAGAAGCCAGGCTAGGACTTGTGAAACATCACCCCCGTTGAGTCCCTCTCCTTCGCCTGTAAGCCCCCTCCCCAGCCCCCCCTCCTCGCCTTTGCGCCCAGAGGCTGCTGATATCCTTTCTTTCACCGACACAGCATGTTATGAATTTGAGACAAGGCTTACACACCAGATTTCACCTAGAAATAAGGATGGCCAGCTCCTCCTAGCAGGCAGGCCAAAGACCTGGCTCTGTTGGGGCTGAGCTGTGGCCACCTCTTTGGGCGGGCATCGTTGGCCACAGACCTCGCCACTCCCTCTGGCCCGAGGTCCCCATGAACTTCACCCATTGTTGCAGGCTGAGTTTGTCACACACACACACACACACACACACACACACACACACGGGCTTAAGGACAGGCTGCTCCCACAGAGATGCCAGGGGGGCTGGATTCCCAGCTCCAGGCTGACCCTGAAAGTAGGCTGTGACCCCTGCCAAGACCTTCAATGGCTCCCAGTCGCCCGCAGTGGGAAGAGCAAATTCCTTAGCAAGGATGACAACCTCTCCCATTCCTCTCCCACCTCCCGCCACTCAAAGCTGACTGATGTGCACACCCTCAAACCCACCATGCTCTGTGTTCGGGCCCTCGAGTGCCCTGTCCCTTCTGCCTGGGACCCCCTCACCTTCCCTGTTTTTTGCCTGACTAATGCCTACTCCCTCTCAGGACCCCAAGTCCTCTTTTCAGGAAGCTCTCCCTGAGTTCCCAGGCCAGGCCCCATGCCTCGCCTCCCTGCCTCTAAATGAAGGGGCACACCACTGGGACACACACTTGTCCCTTGTCCTCTCTGACTTTGCTCAGCCCTGTCGGTGCACAAGTGGCCGTGAAGCACCTGGACGCTTGGGTGGTGAGGCAGAACAGGGACTAAGTTAGATGTGAAGTACAGAAGAGGTGAGCCAGGAGCACAGAGCCCGGGTGGCTGTGGGTGGAGACAGAAGATGAGGGCCAGGCAGGAAGCTATTGTGGGGGTCTTGGGGTGGGGGGCAGCCAGGGCCCAGGCTACAACAGACAGATTCGGGAAGTCAGTGACCCCTGGTAAGGCAGAAAGAGACATCCCTGACTCCATCACTTAGAATGGGACGCACCCCCTCTCCCTCCTCCACCAGCCCCATCCCTCCCGGCCCATGGCCAAGGGGACACAGGCTGGGCCATCGCTACCTGGCTGGTCCGAGTGATGCAGCGGCGGATGAGGTCTCTGATGTTGTTGTGCTTGTCCGTCTGGAAGTACACGGTGGCGCTGGCCGTTTCCTTCAGGTAGGGCTTCTCGGCCGCGGCCCAGGTGGGCAGCAGGGCAGGCTCGCTGCCCTCCGAGGCCGCAGGGTAGTAGGTACCCGATTGCAGCGAGCAGGAGTCCAGTCCCTGGGTTCCTGCCTCGGTGCCTCCTGGGGTCTCTGGAGTGCAGAGGGGCCCCTGCGCTTGGGCCTGAATGTACTGGGCCTCCACCGAGGACAGGAAGTCCACCTCACCTTCCTCGTGGAGGGCCTCCCAGTAGGCCTCGGGCCCCCCGTCCAAGAGGGCATCTGTGGCCAGCCGGGCGCTCTCATTGTCGCTGAAGTCAGTCCTGGCCGGCCGGACCCACTGGCTCTTGACATCTTCCAGGCGTTTGCGGATCTTGCCTATGTGCTTTGCCCGGTTCATGCCGCCCTGCCCCTGAGTTGTGGTGGGGAGGCTGGCACCCCAGTTGTTCTTGATATCAGGGGCAAGCAGGCCACACTGCCGAGGAGGAGCAGGACCCCTGGCCTCCTGGAAGGCACCCAGATCTCAGGACTGGCGTTCACCTGGCGTTCAGGACTACCTTCCACCCTCACACCCGCTCCGAGGGAGTGATTTCCCACTGTCTGTCCTGCCCAGTGCTCCGTGGAGATCACCAGCTGCAAGCAGGGGGTGGCACATCTCTGAGAGACACCTGCCCTGCCTGCAGGCCAGGGGGGCTGGCTCAGTCACGCCTTGGCACACTCAGCCTGGGAGACTCCCCGCTCCCAGCAGCAGTGGGAGGCCTCGGCGAGTCTTGTTTCCGCTTGCTTGTTGCACAACTGTCCTGGAGACCCTCGATCTTCATTACAAACCCGGGGTCCTCCCCCAGCACCACCCTCCCTGTGCCGGGTCCCCTCCTGTGCTCCTCAGTTCAAACACTGACTGCCTCAAAGACCAGAATGTCCCTGTGGGGGACAGGCTGCCCCCAGGATCTGCCTTCCAACCTGTGTGAGCAGGGAAGCTGGATGCAGGCCAGGTGCTGCACCTTTCTCTTGGTAACACCCAAGTTCCTGGTCCTCCCTGTCCTCTGAAAAAGCTCTTCTATCCCATCTCTTTCCTGTATGTGATTGCCATGGTCGTGTTTGAACAGAGCTCCCAGAGCGTTTCCAGGTCTGGGGCCAGTGCTGAGAGGACCCTGCCACTGTGCCTGGGCCATCGGACCCACGGGATCCATCTGTCTTGCTGCTGGAGGGGCAGGTGGCAGCGAGTGTGTTTGAAGTATGGGAACTCCCAAGGGAGAAGCCACATTTTCTTTCCAGATGAGGTCATGGTCAATTCCATGTCAATGGAATGTGATATCTACAGTCCTGACTGTCTTCGATTGGGTTCTGCCGGAAACAGACTCTGAGACTAGGATTGGAGTGCAGTCATTCCCCTATACCTACAGGGGATTTGTTCCAGGGCCCCCACAGATACCAAAATCTGTGGATGCTGAAGCCCCTTATGTGAAATGGGGTAGTATTTGCATATAACATAGGCACAATGTCCCTCCTTTACACTCTAAATCTCTAGATTATTTCTGGTACCCACAACAATGCAAATGTTATGTAAATAATTGTTATCCTGTATTATTCAGGGAATAAAGACAAGAAAAAAGTCTGTCCACATTCAGTACAGAAGCATCCATTGTAGGCTTAACTTACATAGTCAGAAACAATGTCACATTTTTCTATCTTTTTTTGAAAATGCTTGATCGGTGGTTGGTTGAATTTGCAGATGCGTAAATCACAGATAAGGACCCACAGAGGAGGAACCTGCAGATACAAAGGTTGACAATTGGGAGATGATCCCAAGAAGCACAGACAGAGGAGGGGAGAATGAGGCAGGAAGGGGAGGGGCCATTCTTGGGCGTGTTCATGAGCAGGTCACCCTGTGGGGTTGTGAACACCCGTGGGAGGACTTGGGGTCCAGTCCTGCCAGGGCCTCTGGGAGATGGTGTAGAACACTTCTCAGAGAATTTTTACCCAAAGGTTGAGAAAGCCACAGACTTTGTCTACCAGCCTCCACTTGTTTCTGGTCTAGGGCTGCTCCCGGACGGAGCCCCATGGGTTCCCCACTCTGCTGGCCTGCCCTGTGGGCTCACCACGCACAGCCTCGAAGCCGGAGGCAGCCTGCGGGTGGAGGCACAGGCACGAACAGGAGGAGATGGTGGGAGCGGCGAGTGCCAACGGGAGAACGGCAGGGCACTGCCAACATCTGCTACAGCTGTGCCGCAAACTGAGGGCTGCGCGGCCTTCAAACAGCCGGGACAGGAGGAGCGAGGGCTCTCTGTGGTGTATCTAGTCTTTGGAGGAAAATTGCTGAAAGCATTGGTAGCCTCCCCAAAGCCATGGCCCAAGTGGCTCAGTCCAGTAGTTGAGTAGTATTTTCAAAAGCACAGTCCAAATAAAACGAATTTTAAGAGAATTTCTTCTCCTCTTGTGAAGGACATTGAAGGAATTCAACTCATGACCTTGCATAATCTTTCCTTTATTCTATTTTATCTCTTCATCACAGTACCTGGAACCTTCAAGAGGACAGACGTAATAAGCTCTCTTTTCCTATTGTCCCCTCGATGCCGTGCCAAGACTCTAGCTGAATCCTTTAGACTAGACAGCACACACACTCTATGTGTGCTGTCTCTCCTAACCCCCCATTCCCACACTCCTGGCAGACATTACTGATTGATCACAGGGCTCTTTACTGGGAGCTGGGAACCACCCTCTTATCTGCAAGGAATCTTGGATATATTTCAAGAGCTTCAGCTTACTAATGAGTGAACTAGAGCCCAGAGAGGGGAAATGACTGTCCTCAAAGTCACAAGACTGGCCAGAGATTCTTCTCAGTGTGGTCCCTCTTGTCCCCCGTAACCCCAGCCCAGTGAAGTGTCATCATTCCTGCTGGGTCCATTGACTGGCATAACAAATTCCCCCACCTGGGACTGTGTGTCTGCACCAGGAAGGCGGGACAGCTGTTGAGCCACACTTTCAGAGGACCTGTCACCTCCAGGAACTGAGGATTATGAAGGATTTCTCTTCTCTGTCTTGTGGCCTGACATACAGTCTTTTCTGCTCTTGAGTGCATCTAATAATGAGGAAAAGGAGGAGAAGACAGGCTCCTAGTAGCAAATGAGTGGGGCTGGGGTTTCCTTTATTAGGGCAATTGGATCTTCCCACCCAGGGGGCATGGAGACATTTTTGATTGTCACACTCAGGGGCATGCTACCATCACCAAGTGGGTGTGAGCCAGGGATGCTGCTACCTCGCACAATGCAGGCGACAGCTGACAAGAAGCACCTGGTCCCAGATCCTAGAGTGCTGAGCCTGAGGAACGCTGGCCTAGGGGGTGACTGACCCTCACCCACGCAGGAGGTCCAGTCAGTCCCCTGTCTTCGTTCAGCCCCTCCTCTCAGCAAGAAATTTTTGCCTCCACCTCCTCAACTCACTGGAATATTTCTCAAGACTTCAGGTTTTCTCATGATTCCCACCTGCGTAAGTGAGCATTCCCTGACAATTCCTCCTCTGTGCCTGCCAGGTGCTGAGGGCTCTGTCCTGTCTCCCCATGGCATTTCATTCCTAGAATGTACAATGACAGCAAAGCCTCCATGCCGTCAGAACCAGCACAGCTGTGTTCTGATTGTGCCTGAGATACTATGTGACCTTGGGGAGGTAACTTCCCTGGGCTGCGTCTTTCTGTGTACATAGCAATAGCTGACCTTCATGGGACATGTCCAGTGTACCAGGTGTTCTTCTCAGCGCCTTGCACGTGTTAACTCACTCAATGCTCACAGCAGCCCCATGAGTCTGTGCTACTACCATTTCTCAGGGACGAAGGAAACTGCAACACAGAGGTCTGATACGTAACTCACCCAAGGTCACCTGGTTGGCAAGTGGCAGTGTCAGGACCTACACGTGGGTGGTCTGGTCCTGGAGTCCACCTGCTAACCACTGGACCTTCTGCCTCTTTCTTGGGATGAACCCCAAAGGCATGAGATCTAAGGGAGAAGGCCCAGGCAATACGTGACCCAGCCTTTCCCTATATCTGCTCCGCACTTTAGCCTAAGGCAGCACCAGTATTTCTTTCTGAGCGTTTCACGTGGTTGATGCAGTTGAAAGTTTACAGCCTAGGAGCCTGTCAGACACCACCCTAGTCAAGTGGTCAGAGGGGCCCTCGTCCACAATGGGGCACACCAAAACCTCGAGCCACTTGATAGAATGCAATGAGGAGAGCACAGTATCGCTCCTGCGATGTCCCTGCTGAAGATGCACAACCTGAATTTGGACTGTTTCATAATTGCCGGTGCAAGTGAGAATCCCCTACTTTAGACTGTGGGCAGTTTGGAGTGGGAGAAGGAGGTCAACCAAGTCATGACTTAGCTTTTTGGACCTCTCCACCCAGTGCCTATCCCAGTTTGGGGCTGGCATGGAGTCGGCAGTCAGTCACTGCTTGTTAGGTGAGTGGATGGCTGAGAGCTCCTGGGGCAGAGGCCAGTTTATGCAGCAGAGCTTGTCTGGGGGCAGCCAAAGGCTGAGAGCCTGGGCTGGGGGCCCAAGACCCTGGAGGAACAGGGTGGCTGCTCGGCCTCTTGGAGCAGCTGCCACCCTCTCCCTCCCCCATCCAAACCTGCAGCAGTATGAAAATTGTACAGTCTCATTACTCAGTGACCTAAGACATGCAATTAAGTTGAAAACTAGTTGGCATAATTAACTAGATGGATGAATAGCTCGCTGTCAACACTGATCAATCCATTCTGCCCGTAATCAGCCCAGTGCAGGCAGGCAAGGAACCCCCGGCAGCTGCTGCTTCTGCTGGCAAGTGAGGACATAGGGTGGGAGAGGAAATGGGTGCCCAGCCAGGTACCCTAAATGCCTCCCACCCACCCACCCACAGGTCCTTCTACAATTGCTTAGCAAGGAAGACACCCAGGGCTGTTGGTAGTGGGCTCATCCTGGGCACCCAGCAAAACCACAGCGTAATTCCCAGGGGCCCAGAGTGGCAAAGTCCCTTTGCCCTCCCCGCTGCCCTGCTTCCCAGTTCCAGTCCATCCCTTGAGATTTCTGGCCTGCAGAACAACCACGGGGGCTCCATTTTGGGGCTAGCAAATTTGCAGGAGCTTTTAAAAATTAAGATATAACTTAGACGCAGCGAAATGTATCCGTGTTATTGTATGGCTCTGTGAGTTTTCAGAGACAAACACAGTCATGTAACCACTGCCACAATGGGGACACAGACTATTTCCAGCATCGCAACAGTTCCCAAGGCCCTGCTGGTGTCACACGCTTCCTCCAGCCCCCAGCCCCTGGCAACCCCTCATCTGTTATTTTCCCTAAACGTTGGCCCATTCCTGAGTGTCTTACAAGGGAAACATGCAGTGTGAGCCTTTTGGGCCTGGCTCCTTTTGCTCAGCACAGGTGCTTGGGGTCCATCCGCATCGTGGCTTGGTGTCCGTGGGCATCGACGTTTTACTGCCGAGGAGTATTTCACTGCCTGGATGCACTGCGGTTTGTGTATCCATTTCCCAGTTGAAGGACAAGGGGTCGTTTCTAGTTTGGGGTATTCATGAATAAATCCACTATAAATATTAACATACGGGCTTTTGTGTGAACGTGAGTTTTCATTGATTCCACTCAGATAAATACGTAGGAGTGGGATTGCTGGGTTTTAGGGGAGGGGTGTAGATAACCTCATAAGAAACTGCCATACCATTTTGCAGCCTGCCAGAAGTGAGTGAGACTTCCAGGAGCTCCACCTCTTTGTCACTGCATAAGCTTAAAAGCACAATAACATGTGTAGCTGGTGACAGCGGGGGCCCAGTGCCAAATGAAGCCCAGGGCCCCTCGTTCAAAGCAAGAGGGAAAAGTGGCAACAATGGTATTAAGATAGAAAGCTTTTTCTTTTCTGCTACAGTTTTTCTGATGACTTCTCAACTTCTCATGGTGTTTTTTTATTTGCTAGTTAATATGTTAAGTAAAAAAATTAAAATTCAAAACTATGAACATGAATTTCATCATTTATCTTTATATGGTGCAATGCCATTTTAAATGCAAATATGAGAGCGCCTAACTTGTATGCAGAGTTTCTGAAATGACACAGTTTGCACTTTGCTTGTATATGCAAACATGTTTCCTTCTTACCAGAAAGTGGAAATGCCCCACAAAACTAACTCAACTGTTTTTATTTCACTTCTTCATACATACACATTCTGCCTGCACGGTCTGCCTGGGGCTTCCTGATGAGCAAGAAAGAACAGAAAAGAGATGGAGCTTTCCCCTTTCCTTCCAGGTTATCATTTTCAGCACGAAGTGGCTCGCCAGCACCAGGAAGGCACACAAGTGAAAAAGCACGTGGTAGAATTCCAAGGTCGTTCACATTTCTTAAAACGGAAGAAGGTACAACTCTGGGCGGTGGGCACACAATGCAACATACAGATGATGTATCACAGCACTGTACACTTGAAACCTGCACACTTTGATTAACCAGTGCCGCCCCAATGCTTTAATTCAAAAAAGGAAGCATATGGTAGAATTCCTTGCCCATTCACGTTTCTTAGAATGCCATTGCTCTTTTCTGCATTTGAAGCAAACTGGTTCCAGCAGAAAGTGTGACCTCTCCAGTCTGTGATCGCTCCAACCTAGTTTTGTTTTTTTATACTTTTATTACATAATTATATTTTATTGATGATGCTGACCTAGGTTTAGAGGTAAGGTGCTTACTTCTCTTCATCCTGAGTCCCACTGACCTCCCACTAGTCACGGGTCCACAGGAATTCTGTGTCACAGGGCACTGCGCCCATGGGAAAGCTGCGGGTTAATGGCTCAGCAAGGACAGCAGTGCACACGTCTCTCTGCTCACTCTACCTTTGGCTTCCACTCACAAAGCCCAAGTTCAAGGTTAACTCATGAAGAACGTCAGGTTGGAGTCAGCGGAGCACTAAGCCCAGTGTGGGGCCCTTCTGACCACAGAACCCTGTGTGTCTGCCCCAGGAGGGAAGGCAGGGTGAAGGTAGTGGATGATAAAGACAGACAAATGGAAGAAGCTCATCCCAGGGACATCTGCTCTTTAACTTCTTAGAGATGATTCTTATGATGCTTATGGAGCTCTGGGTACAAGTCACCAAATGGTCAGAAGCTGCACAAGGTGGCCCTGGACTGGGAGGGGTAATCGGAAGGGCTCTCCCTCCACACTGGGCTGGGAAGCCCTTCCTCCCCAGAACTTTCCTTAGAGTTTCTTTCTTTTGAAAATAACTTTGTTGGCTTTTACCTTTTGTGACTATTACAGATTTATTATAAAAATTGGGGAAGACAAGTAAAAACAAAATAAAACACATTAATTACAATGAAAGAAAAAATAAACATCTTCCATAGTCACACTACTAGATGTCATTAACATTTTTGTGTGTGTTGTGGTGAGAGTGTAGATTTAATCCCCTGGGACCCCCTGCAACCTCCCTCTAGTGGACTTCTCTGTGGCTTCTGGGAAGCTCAAACTCCTTTCCCCAGGCCTCCCAAACTCCAGCCCTCCTTGTGGGACCCCAGCTCTGGCAGGATTCTGAGCACCCTCTTGTGACTTGGATGGCAACTGTGCACAATCGGCAGGCCCCATGCGAGAATTTGGTTCTTCTGCAGCAGCAGCTGAGGCAGAAATGATGTCAGAGGTAGGTGGTGGTGGCAGCAGGAAGTTCTCCACTGAACGGTACATGGTGTGGCTGTGTGTCTTCCTGGTTGGCTGGTCCTGGCCTCAGTGGCATCCAAGTGTGGTCCCCTAGACCTCCTGGAAGTTCTGTAATGAACTAATACTCACCCTGTGACAAACCCCTTTCTGCTTAACCAGCTAGAGTGGATTCTGTTGTCTGCAACAGAGAACTCATCCTTGGAACTCCAGCTTAAACCTTACTACCTCCTCCATATCTACTTAATGTCTCAGTGAGGAACCCGCTCTGGGCTCACCACTTCGATCCCAGTGGCTACCCCATGCAGCACTTGGTTGAGTATCCGTTGGGTGAAACACAGGGCCATCTTCCGGTAGCCCCTGCCCCACGGGAGAGTGGAAGTACCAGCTTCAGCCATTTCTGTGGATCAAATGGATTGTTTTCCTTCTACGAGTACTGCCCACCCATGCCAGCACTTGTTGACTGTTTCCCTTTCCAGAGAAAAGCAATGTTCTAGAAGATTCTGGATTGCATCCCTCTTTGGCTCTATGGACTTAAAGACTGTAAGGGTGAATCTGTTCATTGTGGCCAACTCCCCGCTTCCCTTCCGTGAGCAAAAACCTGCTCTGTGTGATAATTAGGGACAAATCTCTGAGTAGAAAAAGACCCACAGGCTCACAACGACAAACTCTGCATCATTCACTCATTCTACCAACACTTACTGAGTGTCTCCAGGGCATGTGTGTGCGAGGTGCCCAGACCTCCTGTAAATGCCCCTTTGTAATCAGGCTTTTTCCCTGTAGCCATCAGACTGTCCCTAAAGTAGTTAAAGTCTCTAAGCCTTAAATTATGAGCCAGATGATGCAACTTCGCCACAATGTAGTTGTGTAATTTCAGGCACAAATGTCATGTTCGAAGTATAGGTGCGGGAGCAGATTTTGGTGATAAAATTTGAGAGGATGAATGTTTAAGCAGCCCAGCCCCAGATTCCTGATTCCTGTGGGTTAGACCCACAGCGCCCATTAACCCTGTGAAAAAGTGGCCTCATGACTCTGGGTCCTAACACAGCCTGGGGTGCCAGGACATACACAGCGGTGGCTCCCATCACTGCCATTACGCCTGTTGGAACTCAAAGCAAAACCACTGTCCTGTTTCAGGGCTGTGTAGGGTAGGGGCAGGTGTAGCTCCTTGGGGCCCCAGGGCTGCTGGGACCACACCCACCACCCCCTGTCTCACCTGTCAGGGGGGCAGAGTAGGAGAGCCTGCAAGGTGAGTGCTGTAACCCCTTCCTCTCCTCAGGCCCTCACCGTCCTCCCCACCTGTATGTGGAGAGTGGGCAGCGGACCTTTCTAGCCAGTTTACGGGAAGGCCCATTTGGTTCCTGGATCAGAGTCTGTGTGTCTTCAGCACTTGGGAGCTGGTCTTTGATCAGACCAGCAGTTGGGGACACAGACACACGCCAGCTGCAGTCCCTGGGAGGCAGACAAGCAGTGATGGCTGCGCTGAGAAGCCTTTTCCTCCATCACCAGAGGCTCGGGCCCCACTGTGGGCTCTGCACAGCTGACAGCACAGCCTGTGGGAGGTAGTCCCCACGGTCCCAGGGGAAAGACCTTGAACTGGGATGAGCATTAAGGTCAGGGGAGCAAGAGGCATGAGAGTACGGGGCAGGGAGGCTGCCCTAGCCCAGGGGGCAGAAGGCCTCCCTGAGGAAGGTCCTGACAGGTAGGCCCTGGAGGAATTAGCTGGGGGAGGTGGGAGGGAGTATAGAGGTTGTGTTGGGGGTGGTGAGGGGTGGGAAGAGGTGACCTTGAGAGGTCAGAAGTCAAGGGGGAAGACAAGGGCTTTAGCTCGGCGATGGCGGGAGCTACTGGCACTGGCACACAGCACCCTGACGAGGCCAGGTCAGCATCTGCAAGAGGTCGCTCTGGCCGCACTGTGGAGAAGGACCGAGCATCTGGCCAGTCTGGGTTGAGGCCTTCCTTCTCAGAGCTCTGTCAGCACCATTCAGAGCAATGAGTCTCAGAAGCTTCCAGAAACATCGGGCTGACTCACACATCCGCACGTCCGGTCAGAAGGAGTGGGAGGCCGTGGCCTCCGCTACCCTGGATGGACGACAAAGAAAGACTGGCTTCTCCCACGGGGTGTGTCTGCGGAGGTCTGCTCCCTCCCTGCACGCGGCCTCTCTGAGCCTCCCTGGGCTTGCCCAGCGGGCTGCGCCCTAGCCTCTGGCTTGTCAGAGCCAGAAAAATGAGATGAGGCACGTGGCCCTCAGCCAAGTCCTACCCCGTTACCAGGTCCTGCTGGGAAAGGGGCCCGGCCAGCAAAGCCTCTGCCCCTCCTGAAGCACCACAGGCAAGCCTTCTCCCCCAACGGGCCTTTCTCCACATAACCCCTGCTTCCCCGGTGACCTTCTCCCTCACCCAGCCTCTTGACCCCCTCTACGTTCTGTATGTGTTTTATCACCATTTTTTAAGCCAGAGAGAACTGGAAGAGAGATGACAGTCACAGTGAGCTTGGGGTCTGGAACCCCCTCACCCCGACTTCCTCCAAATGGAGCAGTGATGGCTGAGAACCCTTGGAGGAAAGACAGGTGTGACCTGCTTGTGACCCGTGCCAAGCAGGTGAGACGGCGACCGTGGGTACGACAGAAGTGGAGGGAGAGGTGGGGGTGAAAAGAAAAATCTGGGCTCCTGACACTGGGACAGCCCCGGTGCAGACATCTCCTGAGGCTCCGGGGCTCCACCCGCAGGCACGCGGGCAATTCATTCCCCTGGTGCGGCTCAGGGGCCACCACACATGGGCCAGAGTCTAGGACACAACGCCACACTCCCTGGTCTCCTGCAGGCTCCTCAGACCTCTGCCATCAGCCACGTGCACTGCAGGAATGTCCACTTCAGCACTTGCTCCTGGATGAGATGTTCTGGAGTCAGAGACCTGGAGCGGCTCCAGCGGCCGTAACAAAGCGGCACTGACTGGGGGACTCCAGCAACAGAAATGTGTTCCCTCACCGTTCCGGAGGTTGGACATCTGTGGTCACGGTGTTGGAAGGTGTTCCAAGGCCTCTCTCCTTGGCTTGGAGGGGGCCCGTCTTCTTCCCGGGTCTTCATTTGGTCTTCTTCTGTGTGTCTGTGTCCAATCTCTGCTGTGGCTGCAAGGAACGAGGAAGGTCTGTGTGTATGGGCAGGAGGAGAGTTCACAGCTTACTGTTAATTGGGGAAAGGAAGTTCCAGGACAATATGATGCTGACCTCAGTGATTCCCTCTGGAGAGGAAACTGGATGAGGGGCGAGGGTGGGACGAAGGGGACTTCGTTGACTTGTGTATGTCTGTATGTGTGGCCAGTTGGGTTATTCTCAGTTTTTCACTCTCTCCCTTGCCCTGGCTTTGCAGCCTCTCCCGAGATGGGCCAGCTGTACGAGTATTTCCCTGCACCACTGATGTTGAACTCAGCCAGGTGACTTGCCTTGACCAACGGAGTTTAGATGGAGCTAATGAGAGTAGATGTGCTTCCTAGGCATAGCTTGGTCTCCTGGGCTGTTGTGACCTTCGGTGAGAAGAATATACCCTGGGAAAGGGCTGGTCGCAGGACAATGTGAAGACATGGGCAGAGCTGAACCCAACCTCAGCCCAGAGCTAGCTAGGGATTTCCTCCCACATACCTGTGGCAAGGAACATGCATGCTTACCTTGAAAGTGCTGTGTTGAGTGTGCTGAGTGAAGCAAGCCACACACACACACACACAAATATTGCATGCTTCCATTTGCATGAAATACCTAGGATAAGAAAATTCACAGACTACATATTACAGGCCACAGGGGCTGGGGGAAGGGGGTGGGCGGTTATCACTTAGTGGGCATAGAGCTTCCGCTTGAGGGATGGAGAGGCTTGGAAATAGATAGCTATAATAGTTGCACGACATTGCAAAGGTTCTTAATACCACTGAACTGGGCACTTAAAATGATAAATTCCGTGTTATACTTATTTTACCACAACATAAAAAATAATAATGTAACAACACACCAAAACCATTGAATTGTGTCCTTTAAATGGATAAACTGTATGGTATGTGAATTATATCTCAATGAAGCTATTAAAAATATGTTTGTGGTTAAGCCATTAAGTTTGGGGTGATTTGTTAAGTAGCAGTAGCATGGCGATAGCTGACTGATGCAGTGGGTATGCATACATTGTATCAGGAGCACGTATTATGTGCGTAATGCAGAACATGCAAACAGAATTTATTGGGTTCTCCCCAGCAGGCTCCTCCTTCCTGTTTTCCCTCCTGGTGGTGGCACCAGGATGATTCTGGACATTGCTCATTCTGATTTGTTGTGACTGGCTTCTCTCTTTATCCTGGCTGTCCCTGCAGAAGGTATTTCCACTTGGCTCCCTCCTCTTGGTCTCTGCGGCCATCGGCCAGGACGCACTTTCATCGCCCTGGGTCTGGATTGCTTTGTGGGCTTCTACCTGGGTCCATCCAGAGTCAGGGGAAAGGACTAATTTGCAACATGTTTCCATTAAGTTACCCTGCTCAGCCAGCCCTGAGCCGGTCTCTGTATGCACACACATGCCCTTTCCACTCTGTAAAATGGGCTTACAATAGCCTCTACTGCCTGTCACATTGCAGCTGTCCCCATTAAAAGTCAGCTGAACCAGGGGCCCGGACTGATCACCTGGGCAAAGGGCTGCTGTAGGCGAGTCAGGCTGCTGCTCCTTTCCCTCCTGCAGGTCCCCCGCCTTCAGGGTCTCACTGCTTTGGTGTGGACCCTCCAGCACTACAGATCAAGCAGGGGAATGTTCAGTGCAACACACTGGTTTAGAAGTTGAGAAAGTGAAAGACCCTGTGACTCATCTGTGTGGCTTCCAATTGACAGCTGAAAGAGGACCTAGTCAAGCTGATAGAGAGATGAGATGTGATTTTTTTTTTTTAGGCTATAGCTTGAAATTGTTTAAGAAATTGAGCTTTAGTGCTGAAACATAATTCCTTCCATGTCCTTTTACTTTTTCACCTGAACAAATTTTCTCAACATTTACATCTGTAAATATGAAACAATACAATAGCATTAATACTGAATCCCATCTCGTTCTAGCAAAAAGTAACAGGCGGCCATGGATACATGAGCTAAGCAGGATTAAAAGGTGAATCAATTTCATGAATATTTGTTTTTAATAAAATTCTACATTTTTAGCCCTTGCTGGTAAACTGAGTGCCAGCCTGCGAACTGAAAGGTTGCTGGTTCAATTCCCAGTCAGGGCACATGCCTGGGTGGTGAGCCAGGTCCCTAGTTGGGGGCCATGTGAGAGGTAACCACACATTGATGTTTCTCTCCCTCTCTTTCTCCCTCCCTTCACCTGTGTCTAAAAATAAATAAACAGAATCTTTTTAAAAATTTATGTTTTTTGCCCTGGCTGGTATAGCTCAGTGGATTGAGCACAGACTGCGAATCAAAGCACTGGGGGTTCGATTCCTGGTCAGGGCACATGCCTGGGTTGTGGGCCAGGTCCCCAGTTTGGGTCACTTGAAAGGCAACCACACATTGATGTCTCTCTCTCTTTCTCTCTCCCTTCCCCTCTCTAAAAATAAATAAATAAAATCGTTTAAAAACATATTATGTTTTTGCATTTAATAATTATTTTTCAATCTATAGATTTATGTTTTTTAATTGTATACTAATATAAATAATGATATGTCAATTAAAAGAAAAATCTGACACTTAGAGACTTATGTTCACAGAAAACAGATTTCAATTTAAGTATATCATTTTGTTGCTGAGAGATATGTTGGGGTAATTAGTAGTCATTCCATCATAAAACAGGTATTATATAAAAATCAAATTCTGTAGGGAGAAGTAGACTAGAAATACCAGTTGGGGGAATAAATGTAAACTTAACAAGTATATAAGAGGAGCTAATTCATGTATATTCAAACTTTTTAAAATTGCTTTTTAGAGAGAGAGAAAAGGAGAGAGAGAAACACCAGCTTGTTGCCCCACTGTGTTTATGAATTCACTGCTTGAGTCCTGTGTATGCCCTGACCAGGGGTGAAACCCCAGGACCTTGGCGTATTGGGACGACACTCTAACCAGTTGAGCCACTTGACCTGTGCTAATTCATGTGTATTTAAAACAGGCTATGGCTTCCATGAAATCCATGGGATGTTTTGATTTCATTGGATGCATGTTAAAAATCATATATGCAGTTTAAAAAACCATCATATGTAATATATTGGAAATCGCATCCTATGTAACTAATTTATAATGAGAAAGTTGAGATATCAACTGACCATCACACAAGGAAATTCATGGAAATTTTTCAAAATTATCTTGAGGGGTATAAAGCGGGGAAACACTTTTGGGTCGTGCCGCTGGGGGTGCAAGGCCAGCACAGCCTGTCTGACTCAGGATAGGGTCCTGTCTGCTGTTACCAGAGGCTCGAACTTGGGCAGGTCACTTTGAGTTCGGCATCTGTAAATGAAGGGTCATCCTAACAGTGACTGCAGCGCAGGAGGCTGAGCCCTGTGATCTTGACTGCTTGTTCAGATAAGCCGAAAAAGCCACGAGGAGGACTGGATGGGGCAGGCGTAGCCTTTGTTACCCACATTACGGTAGCCCCGATGGCGGCTGGAGAGGGAAGCAGGGCCACGCCTCCGTGTCTCAGATAAAGGAGGCACGTGTCCTACACGTGACTCTAAACTGTGTTATCTCCGTGTGTCAGTGCAGAAAGAAAAGGTGAAGAAGCAGCAACAGGACTGGAAGCCACCCCGAAAAGGGGATAAGGAGGGAGTTTACAATCCACTTCCAAAACAACACATTCCTTCTAGGCAGGGGCCCTCTGGCCAGCCCTGCGTCACCGGGTGGTGGAAGAGCCATGTCCAGCACCACCCTCCGGTGATGGTTTTGGGTTTTTCTGAGAGTAAAGGACCCCAGAGGAAGAAGTGCCTTCTTCCCTCAGATAAAGAGTGGGGGAGCAATTGAGGGAAGAAATAGCTGTTAGGTTCGGCAGAGAAGGGGACCTTTGACCCGGCTGAGGAAGGCAAAGAAGCGATCCCCGACACAAAACGGGAGCCCAGCTCCCTCAACCCCATCAAAATTACACTGAAGCTACAGAACAACCGTCATTCAGAACCGCCTGAGAACTAGCTGAATGGAAACTCATTCAGAGATTTAAAGAAGCAGCCACATTGAGACTGATAGGTGGGGTGGAGACGAGGAGCTGGCAGGTTCCACACCCACAAGTGACAGATAAAAATCACGAGGGATATCTTGGCTGCTGAGGTCCTCCCAAAGGAGCAAGGGGTCCCAGCCCCACATCAGGCCCAAAACCCAAGGTTCCAGTGTTGGGAAGGGAAGTCCCCATAACTTCCAGCTGTAAAAACTGGAGGGACTTGAGGCTGAGGGAGACAGAGGACTCCTGGAGTCCCAGGCAGTTGCTCTTCAAGGGCCGGTGCTCAGACTTAATCAGATTCATGTACTCTTGAGTTCCAGCACCCAGAGAGCAGCAGCTCCAAGGGTGCCAGGACAAATGGGGAGGAACTGAATTGTCTGGCATCAGGACGTGGCAGAAGCCATTGTTCCTTTGATGAGTGCTTCCTTCAAAAAGCCACCAGGTTGTCACCATATCTGAGTCTCCACCCCACCCAACAGTCAGGTCTACTGAAACTGTTCCCAGTGGCTTTTCCATAAGAGGAGCCTGTCACTCACACTTCAGACATTGCTAAAATCTTTCAAAGGAGCAGCATTGGCATACACTTCAGACTTTGCTAAAATTTTTCAGAGGAGCAGCATCTGGCCTCAGCGTGCCTCGTTCCTCTTGCTAAGCAGCCCCAAGCCCAGCACTAGCTGCAGCCAGCTGTGGTTTGCAGCTTGGCCTCCCCTGGCCTCCTCCAGGCTCAGCCCAAATAGCAGCTATCTACAGATTACTTTGTAGGTCTAGCCCAGTGCACTTGGGAAGAACGCAGGCAGCGGCTGACCTTGGCCTGCACCTCCCAGGAGGCCCCAGAGCCAGTGCACCTGGTGGACAGCTGCAGCTCACATTAAAGCACCCCATAACCTCCTCCATAAGGGTGTGCTCAAGGGGTGAGCTTAGTGGGCACCAGAGCCCTGCTGGAGTAAGTCGTGCTCTGTCGGTGGGCCCCTGCACAGCTGGTCTTATTTGGTGGTGGCAGGCAGTTCTTGCAGCCAATTGGCCTGGGGCTAACCCCCTCCCTTTTGTGTGCCAACAGCAGTCAAGGCTCTACTGGAACAGGAGCTTGTGCACCTGGAGTGCCCAGCTTGGGTGACTGGGGAGGCTGAGCCACTGGGGCCTGCAGGACACCTACTACCTTAGGCCAT